>JAPQNM010000014.1:3917724-3932724 GCA_029783475.1 Metacarcinus magister | reverse complement strand
CTCTCTCTCTTTCTCTTTTTTTTCTTCTCTCTCTCTCATTCCTCACCCTTACAGTATTTTCTTCGTTTTTTATTCCTTTTCCTTGTTTCATCTTCTAAAATAATCTCTTGTTCTCCTTCATTCTCCTTTCATTTGTCTTCTCTGGTATGTCTTCTCCGTCTCTCTCTCTCTCTCTCTCTCTCTCCTCTATTCTACCGTTCATTTTTTTCTCTCTCTATTACTTCCTTTTTTTTCCTTCTTGCCTTATTTTCCCATTCACTCAGTTTTCCCTCCTGTTCCTTTCCCCTTCCCTCCCCAAGGACTTTATTTTCCATCTCCCTTCCCTACCTGCCGTTTACATATAAATTGGTTCAGGTGAAATCTCCCCCTTCCTCCTCCTCTTCCTCCTCCTCCTCCCTCTCCTCCTCCTCCTTCTGTTACTCCTGTCTTGACTCTCCCTCTCTGACAGCTCTCTTCTACCACTACCTCCACCACGTCTTCCTCCTCCTCTTCCTCCTCCTCCTCTTCCTCCTCCTCTTCCAATACTTCTCCACAGGAACATGTTCTCTTCTTCACCTCTTTTCTAAAAATCTCCTCCTTCACCACCTCCTCCTCCTCCTCCTCCTCCTCCTCCTTCTCCACCTCCTTCTCCTCCTCTTCGTTCCCTTTTAGCCTGTCAATACCTTGCAATGTTCAGTGTATTGTGTCCGAAAAGAAGAGATTGATACCATTGCGCAAAAACAAACAAAAGAAAAACAGAATTACATTGTTATAAATATTTATCATTCCCCTTATGTTGTCGATATATTTATTTATTTATTTATTTATTTATATATGTAAGAGCATCAAGCATTTCCATCACTCCGTCAGCGTCGAGATGTCAAGGGAGTGCAAGTTTATTAGAAGCTGAGTGCGAGTATGTTAATTTGGGGAATAATTAAATGTTTATTCTTGTTTCCACGTCACTAAGTCTGAATATCTGATTAAAGAGATTGATTATATGCACACGGGAAAGTTTAATTTTGTACGTCTGCTCTCTCTCTCTCTCTCTCTCTCTCTCTCTCTCTCTCTCTCTCTCTCTCTCTCTCTCTCTCTCTCTCTCTCTCTCTCTCTCTCATTGCCTACAAGTGCGAACATCTGGCGTACTCTGAGTGTACTTTTCGCTCTGTTCCATACTTCATTACGACCCTTTTCGGAAACTTATTTTTTCACTCTCTCTCTCTCTCTCTCTCTCTCTCTCTCTCTCTCTCTCTCTCTCTCTCTCTCTCTCTCTCTCTCTCTCTCTCTCTCTCTCTATCTCTCTCTCATTAAGTTCCTTTGTCACCGTTGGAGTTGGTTTTACTTTCGAAAGCAATTTAAGAGACTTCAAAAAATGTCCGATGCTGTCTTTTCCTTTCCCCTTTATATTTTTGAGTGTGTGTGTGTGTGTGTGTGTGTGTGTGTGTGTGTGTGTGTGTGTGTGTGTGTGTGTGTGTGTGTGTGTGTGTGTGTCTGTAGAAGGGTCTTATGTACATATTACTAAAACGTACAGTACAATACAAGGCTTTCTATTGTTATTCCACTTAAACTATTCTCGTATATCTGACTTTTTGGTGTATTCTATGTATTTATGTATTTGTCCCTTTTGTTGATACTGGCATGTTAGCCTTTCCCTATTTCTCTCTCTCTCTCTCTCTCTCTCTCTCTCTCTCTCTCTCTCTCTCTCTCTCTCTCTCTCTCTCTCTCTCTCTCTCGCTAGTCCAGATAAGGTCCTTCAGCCGAGATATTGTCAACAAGGAGACTCTCAAGTGTCCTTAGGGATCCATCAGCTTGTTTACCAGTCACTCCTTACCTCTGTTCTTCCTGTTGACTGTCACATTACTCTCTCTCTCTCTCTCTCTCTCTCTCTCTCTCTCTCTCTCTCTCTCTCTCTCTCTCTCTCTCTCTCTCTCTCTCTCTCTCTCTTTCTTAATTAAATTCCTGTTTCTCCTGATTTATCCATTCCTTTTCCTCCTATACATAACTAATATTTTTTGTCTCTATAGTTAACTTGCTTCTATATAATAATTCAGCTTGAGTATAAATGTTTTCTCTTTAAATATATATTGCTATCATTTATATTTTACACTAGTATTTATCTTTCACAAGCTATCTCTTTATCTTGACTTTAATTCTTATATGTCCTTCCCTAACACTTGTCTTCTCAGGTGACTCACTCCTCCTCGGTTATCAGCTGACTGTATCAACAAATGTAAGTGCAAAAGTGAGGCAGCATGACACTCAACACCACCACCACCACCACCACCATCCCCACCACCACCACCACCACCACCACCACTATCATCACCACCACCATTGCAACAAACTCCATCACTAGGTTCACCAGCAATGCTATTTCACCATTATCACCACCACCATCACCACAACGACCACCACCACCACCACCACCACGACCATTATTAGAGCATGCTATTACTGATGTGCTAATACGTTTACATGTGTGTGTGTGTGTGTGTGTGTGTGTGTGTGTGTGTGTGTGTGTGTGTGTGTGTGTGTGTGTGTGTGTGTGTGTGTGTGTGTGTGTGTGTGTGTGTGTGTGTGTGTGTGTGTGTGTGTGTGTGTGTTATACTACAAATCAAAACAAACAGACAAAACATCCACTACCACAACCATAACCATCACCTCTACTTGTATTTTTACGTGTTCAAAACATAAACAACATAACTTCACTTCAATCTATAAAGTCAACAATGCAGGTAAAATGCAATAACTTCCCTACAATGTAAACAGGAGGAGGAAGAGGAAGAGGAGGAGGAGGAGGAGGAGGAGGAGGAGGAGGAGGAGGAGGAATGAGAGAAAAATCACGATAACTTATGGGACCATCATAAATATTCCTGCAAAACGAGAGAAAATGGGGCAAGAACAAATTTGCCTTAAAAGGGTCACTGGGATGGAACTCTCTGACAAACCTTTTAAACTCCCCTTTTTTTTTTTTTCTATTCCCTCTCTCTCTCTCTTTCTCTCTCTCTTTCTCTCTCTCTCTTTCTCTTTTTCTTTCTCTCCCAAACTCGGCTGGTGCATTTTCGCGCTGAAATATTGTGTGCCATTTATTTTCTCGGTTATCCAATGATTCGGTTAAGCGAGACTGATGGTTCGGAGTCCCAATATTGTTCGGAAGCAGTGAAGTAATACTCTTATTCCGTTCGGTTATCGCGAAGCCCAAGACATGGATCATAATTCCTCCACGTTGACCGCTTAATCGCGAATATTAACCATCCATGGTCTATCGGATCCGAGATATTGCCTTTCGTTATTACGGCCATAAATCGCGGCGGTTTCGGATTAGCGAGAGGATGCGAGGCTGGGGAGATGTCAGTTCGGATTCCAGTACCAGTGGTCTTAAGGGAAGTTCTGTTTCGGGTGCGTTCGGTTGTAATTAGGGTTTATTAGGTCATAGCATACGGTTCGGTTTGCTGTGGTGTGTTAGTTAGTGTATTGTAACTTTTATGTGTTTTGAAATGTTAGTAATTGTAATGGTTTCGTGTATTATATGGTTTAGTTATGGTTATTTTGGGGTTAATTTAGGTTAGGTTAGGTTAGGTTAGGTTAGGTTAGGTTAGGTTAGGTTAGGTTAATTGTTGACAGGTGTGTGTGTGTGTGTGTGTGTGTGTGTGTGTGTGTGTTTTGTAATCTTATTAGTAGTTTGGTTTCATGAGTTAGTGGATGAGTTTACTGCAATGGTATACTCAGGTGTAGTGTACTTTATGAATACACAATGTTCCCCTCCCTCATGCTGAACACCAATCATATGCATCCGCTCTTTCTCTCTTTTTTTCTCTCTCTTTTTTCTCTCTCTCTCGCTATCACAAATCACATACACACCGAGGGAGGGGGAGGGAGGGAAGGGGAGCGAGAGAGGGGGAGCGAGAGAGGCTTAATCATGTATGGTCAAAATCAGATCAGAATACACAGTTACATGATCCAATTCTCTTTTTTTTTTTTTTACGAACTTTTTTTTAGGCATGAATTTTGATTTAGCAAGTTGATTATATGTTTTTTTTTGGGGGGAGGCGGGTGGATGGTGATATGGTATTGTATTTTTTGCGATTGTTATGTTTTGATTAAAAAAGTAAATATATGGTGTTTTTAAAGTTGAGATTCGGTTATTTTTCCTGTTTTTTTTCGGGTGTTTGGGAGGCAGTGTTTCGATGAACAAACTAAATACGTATGTAGTTTGTGAATACAATATTTCCTTCCTCCTGTATTTCATTACCTGATTAAAACTGTAAAATGGTGTCAATTAGCAGTTAAGAATTAGTAATAGTTAGCAAGATCCATTTTCCACAATTTTCAGACGGTGATGAAGTGCAAATCCTTGGTGTGGGCGTGAGGTTGAGGCGCTCCCCAGTGACCTCGGGAACCTACTTGTGCAGGCGGTGGATTTTTCAATTACTAGTTCATTCCGACGCCTTGGGTAATCCTGGATCTGCGAGGTGGGTAATCTTGGTACACACACACACACACACACACACACACACACACACACACACACACACACACACACACACACACACACACACACACACACACACACACACACACACACACACACACATGCACACACACAACAAAATACAGACTGGTTCATTTCATATTTTTAAAAAAGTAATATTTCGTTTGATATCCAAGTTATTTTTTTCTCACGAGCTCATGGAACAAAATGTATCTCTTTTTATTATTATTTTTTATTTTATTTACGATTGAGTGTCATTAGGAAGAATATTAGACAATGGCTAACGTTGAGGTATTTATAATAGTAATAATTCAACCAAAGTCCTAATGGTGATAGTACTTGGAGTGAGACAAAAGAATAGTCATCACTAAAAATATCTTTATCTCGTTACTTCATTTGCAAACGTCACTTTACATTATCTTTCCTTTGATTCATTATCTTCATTATTTCTGACCGTCATCCAAGCTCATCATTGTAATTATTTGTACGTTGTAAAGCATGACGAGTGGTTAGCTGGCTCGGGCACCACAACCACCAATCACAAGCCAGGAATTACGTCATTATCATCATAAGCCAATGGCCTTCGTCCCCTCACAGCGGCAAATCTCCTCTGACACGTCATTAACACGAATGTCAAAGAGAATTAATCAGGAAAATAAAATTGTTCCCTATAATTCCATTTTCGTATTATTAGATAAGGTTAAAAATAGTCCTTTGTGTGTGTGTGTGTGTGTGTGTGTGTGTGTGTGTGTGTGTGTGTGTGTGTGTGTGTGTGTGTGTGTGTGTGTGTGTGTGTGTGTGTGTGTGTGTGTGTGTGTGTGTGTGTGTGTGTGTGTGTGTGTGTGTTTCTGTTCCTGATCGGGTTGTTTATCGAAGCAAATTTTCAACCTAATAATTCCCTTTCTATCTCAGAGCAGTGTTTCCTCTCCTCACTTTCCTCAGTACACTCTAATGAACGAAAACACAACAACATTCAACCCACGACTCTTAATTTACATGTGATTATAAAACAAGTCTATTTAACCATCACTGAAAGAAAATACATCTATCTTTATTCATATATTTTTCCTATTTCATCGTTCGTTCCCATGAAGTACTCTCCCCCACATCTGTTTTGAGCACTCTACACCGCTCCACTGCACTCCACCTCCTCTCACACACACAAAGCGAATACATTATCAGTCAGCCATTAAGACGCATACTTTGCCTCTATTTTTGCTCAGCCTCTTATAGGATTTTCTCTAAAACCTGCAGGCACTAGACAAAAGTGTGGAATAAAATTTAAAGGCGTTGGTGTGTTTAAGAATGTGTTATGGTGGTTTTGTGTATTTATATATGTGTTTTTTTTAGAAAGAAAATGTATTGGAAGATGGGTTTGTACTATGTAGGTAAGTCTGGTAGTATATTAGTACTGTATATTCCCTGGATAAAAAAAGAATCAAGATAAACTAATTGGTATTGTAATTTATATTGTTGTGTCTGGAATGTATATGTTTATTAATTATCTTTATGTTTACTATACTATGTCTACCTATCCATATACTTATCATATTCATTACTGGCAAAAGTGTTTAAAAATAGAATATCACATTTTCTTTTGTCCTCCCTTTAAATATATGTTTATAAAGGCATCAACCTCACTCTCGTTTTCTGTTCCTTTTTCTCTTCACTGTCCACGCACCATTAGCAAGAATTTTTTTTGTTCTTCCACACTGGCATTGTTCTACTTCCTACAACACCTAACAACACATCCACCTGTCCCCACCCCCCTCACCCCCCACTAACCTCCATTAAAGTAGTGAACACATCTACAGAAACAAAAGAAAGAGGTTAACACTCGTGCGCAATAAAATAAAAAAATATATAAATAAATAGAATAATAATAAAATAAAAGAACAGAACAATGGAACACCACAAAACACTACTCTACACTTTCATCCGGTGTCACGCGAACAAAAAGTATGAAACGAAAAGCTGAAAAAAAAGAAGAGATGGAAGGAAAAAAAATATCCATGCTTGGCTAACGACACGTGCGCTCCCCTGCTGCCCCTCACCCCTACGCCCCCCCGCCAACACCTGCCCCTAGAGATCCGCCTCCTCCCTTCCCCCATAAAAACATTAACGGGGAGAGGGTGGCTGAAACCATGCATTTTTTCTCTCCTTTCTTGTGTGTGTGTGTCTGTATGTATGAGAGAGAGAAAAAAAGAGAAAAAAAAGTGAGAGAGAGATAAGAGACGTAGTAATAGATAACAATGAAAAAAATAATTAGTATATTGATGGTGACCTAGAAACTTTTAATCATTAACTGTATGCAAATTGATGTGGGAAATTATATGGAAATTATATACCAAATTATAAGTGGAAATTATCAACTGACGCGTGTCTTGTAACATACGCATTATGTATGTATGTATGTATGTATGTATGTATAGTATGTATGTATGTTTTATATACCCTATTTTGATCTATCAGCCTGTGTATCCATCTATCCATTCGTCTGTCTATCTATCGTCTATCTGTATTAATCTATCTATGTATCCATCTATCACTCTCTGTACTTTTAACCATCACATCTACCTGTCAGCATTTTATAAAGTAATTTCGGAGTCTCGCCATTACTCTTATACCATGCAACAATTTTTTTGACAGAATTCTCCATCAACATTCCCTTTCACTTATAAATCGCCGCCATCTTGCCACTCCATCAGGCGGACTGCACGGCGGCCATGTGTCTCCTCTAATTGGTGAAATTTTTTGTCGTTCAGTAGTAGTGAAAAAAATGGTGAAAAAGTGGCCCTCTATCTTGCCAGGAACAAGAAAATGTCAGGAAAATGTTAATATATTTCAGGAAGTGGTAGGGAGGAGAGGGAGAAAGAGAGGGAGAAAGGGAGGGAGAAAGGGAGGGAGAAAGGGAGGGAGAGGAGGGAAAGGAGGGAAAAAAGGGAAGAAGAGAGGAAGAGTGAATGAAGCGTCTTATGAGGAAAGGAAGGCAAGAGAGAAATCTACAAGGTGATATTTTTGGATTGAATTTGATTGCTTCATTTTCTCTTATATTTCCTATCTATTTTTGTCTTCTCTTCTGTCTCCTCGTATATTTGAGTTCATGAGTATGTATGTATGTATGTATGTACGTATGTATGTATGTATGTATGTATGTACGTATGTATGTATGTATGTATATATGCCTTTATTTATTTCCACGAGAAGACTGTATGACCCAATTTCTCTCTCTCTCTCTCTCTCTCTCTCTCTCTCTCTCTCTCTCTCTCTCTCTCTCTCTCTCTCTCTCTCTCTCTCTCTCTCTCTCTCTCTCTCTCTCTCTTCCTACCAGCCTGTTCCTCCCTTCCTCCGATTCCTCCTTTTCCTTCCAATTTCGGCCTCATCTTCCTCATCTCCCTCATGTCTCTCCTTCTTAGCTCACCTTCCCTCCCTTGGTATTCCTCTCTTCCTCCACTTTTTACTTTTCTTCAAGTCTCACAAAATATCCCTCTCCCTCCCCTACCTTACCCTCCCACCGTCCTTCCTTCCACTTCTGCCAGTTCGCCTTTCCCTTCCTTCCTTAGTGTTCCCCCTCATCCCCTCCCACGTAGCCATCAGCCGCCTTTAGCGAGTCCCAAGCAGCTGGAAATGGGACAAAGTGAGGCAGCAAAAGTTTCCACCAGAACCTGATGGTGTATTCAGCGGGAGCCGAAGAGTGAGTAAGTTTGTAAGCGAGTGTGAAGGTGGCTTTTGTAGGGGCGCAGAGGGTGTTACAGTGAGAGAGGAGAGAGAGAGAGAGAGAGAGAGAGAGGAGAGAGAGAGAGAGAGAGAGAGAGAGATGAGAGAGAGAGAGCGGAGAGAGGAGAGAGAGAGAGAGAGGAGAGGAGGAGAGAGGAGAGAGAGAGAGAGGAGAGAGAGAGAGAGAGAGAGAGAGAGAGAGAGAGAGAGAGAGAGAGTAAAGAGAAGGTAGAGTAGTTATCTAGATGAGAGAAACGCATAGACAAGGAGAAACATACATAGGACAATAGACAGCACAATAAAATGTATATATATATTCTTGCTACGCTCCGGTCCCCAGGCGGTGTTCTGTTCTAAAAAAACAACAACAAATGACAGTGAATCTAACTGGTCTGTAAGCAATTAGAGTCGCGAAGTGTCCCAGCTTGTCTCACCGGGAGGACTGTAAACCTTCCTTTATAGCGCTACCCTCTTCCTCCCTCCTTACTTCAGCGTCATAAAACACACACACACACACACACACACACACACACACACACACACTCACGGGTCATGATAAGTGCGTAGACACACGGGGAAAACACAGCTGGGAGTTCAGTGGCGCGATAGCCAGTGACGAGAACATAAAAGTAATAAAAAGTGGACTCCAAATATCCCACGGTCTGACGTTGTAGTGTGAGCCAAGGACGGTGACCTCTGATGGCAGGGTGATTGCTTTAGTTTTAGCAGCCAAGGTATTGTTTACTGTTTATTGGCAGTGAGGCTTCCCCCTGTTGTGATGTGGGTCGCTGGGGCAATGTCCTCACTGCCACGCCAATAACAATCACTTGCTCACAGTCCGGAGCAATGCCTGGACGGAGTGTTGCTTGACAAGTAAAGATTATACGAAGGTGAATGTTATAACACTGCAGGATGAGGAACACAAGGAAGGAGCCAATCACAACAGAACGCCTTGAGCCATGAGGCACCAGTGGCACACTCACTAACAAGCCGTGCCCAGAAGCACCACTACTGTACAGGTGGTGACTTTGACCACCACCTGCCTTCCTCCACCTCACAAAGCACCGGGACAAACTCCACTCCACCTCGCCGCCTCCAAGTCCCCTCCACCAGCAGCCAAGTCCCCTCCACCACCACGCATCACCTGACTCACTCATTGACAACGGCGGCACTTCAAACACTGCACCGCTCCGCACCAAAGCCCGCAAAACAACAATCATTATATATATATATATATATATATATATATATATATATATATATATATATAAGTATATGTATATATATATCACTATTTTCATGTACGTTGTCCAACATTTAATCAATCCCAAAATTACCAGAACGTTCATTACACGCAAAATATTTTTGCTATGGAACACACGCTCAGTTTTCACGAAGCGATTAAACGGTGACGTAAAACTCATTACGGAAATACATACAAAATATTCATTGTACAAAACAAATCAACACCTGAATTTACGTAACCACCTACACTGACAAACTAACTAACTTGCTGTACTTATTTGTTTCATTACTTACCTGACAGTCCAGCTTCCCTTCCGTCTGAGTCTGCATCGTGTAAGAAGCATCGACCACCGGCTGCCCTTGGCTCCGCTGCTGCTTGATACACACAAGGCTTGGCGGCACGAGGAGTGAACCCCAGCCACGTCACCCCAGCACAGCACACCACAGCACACCACAACACTTCACCCTGCAACGTAATGGACACAATCAGACCCTCGCATTAAACACAATATACTAGTCTTTATTTACTATGATATATCCTTAAACCTGATAATCTTTGTATTCTTAAAAAAATAGTTAAAATTACACTAAGTCGAACAAATATAATAAAAAGGATGAAAAAAATCACATTCTTAACCAATATAAGAATCATGCAAATAATACATCATTAAGACATACAACATCGACATGGTCATTATCACCACCATTGCAATCATCATCATCATTAATATTCTCATTAAACTCCCACACTTAAAAATATAACTTTAAACTCATGAGAGAGAACAAAACCACCCTTAGGAACAGACACATTAACACCCATTCACGCCCCATTGAAGGTGGCGTATGACCTTCTCACTCCCTTTGTCTCTCAGGGTAATCTCCATCACAAATCTCTCGTTTAGTATCTCTTAAAAATCTTAAATTATAGGGACGTAATGGGAAAGAAAACCTCGATTATCCACAACAAAACTATCTTTCTCTTATCTTGACAACACACTTTACGCAATCCAACCTTATCATGCACTACTTATACCGGTAAAATACGCGTCACCTTATAAACAACGAAATAAAAACAACGTATGAAATGTAAAACCAAGAAAAAATGAAACATATAAATTATTAAAATCACTTTGCATCACTTTTTCTTTCCTTTTGGGGACACTGATAAGATTTGTCGTGGGAGAAAGAGGCTTAAGGCGGGGAAGAGGAGGGAGGATGAGAGGAAGGAACTAGTAGGGGAAAATGAGATATATGAGCAGGGAAGGACAGAGGGTGAGGAAGAATTCATGAGAGGTTAAGGGATCATAATAAGGAATCAAGGGTGTAAGGGAAGGGGAGGCAAGGAGAGTCAAGAGAGTTTACAAGAGTGATGACGGCGAGGGGAAGAAGGGGAGACGAGGGGAATAAAGGTAAATAGTAAAAAAAAAAAAACAATATCAGTCACAAGGAAAGAGACAAAATGAGAAGAAAAAAAAACAGATGAGGCAGATAAACGAAAATGAAAAAAAAAGAAGGATGAAAAAAGGAAGTGAGGAACAAGAGAGATTAGGAAGAAGAAAAAGAGAGAGATAGAGAGAAGGTCAGAATCAGGAAGAGAGATAAGGGGTCACAGAGGATAAACAAATAAAAAGGGGGGGGAGAGGGGGGGGGCGGTCTCACAGAAGGCAGCTGAGGGATAACTAAAATAATAAAGCAAAACAAGAAATTACCCCGAAGCTAATTTCCTCTCAGCTTCCCACAAAGACCCTCGTTATTTCCTGCGTTTCCTCTTTCAAATTACAAGTCTCGCTCTCTCTCTCTCTCTCTCTCTCTCTCTCTCTCTCTCTCTCTCTCTCTCTCTCTCTCTCTCTCTCTCTCTCATCCTTCCCGCTCAGAAACAGACGGAAGTGTGTGTGTGTGTGTGTGTGTGTGTGTGTGTGTGTGTGTGTGTGATCAAAGAAGTCAGCCCCCGTTCCCTTACCTTCCCTTTTCTAATGTGATGAATTTTACATTTTTTGCCTCTTAAATTTCACTTCCACTCACATGACTCAATATACTTTAAGATTTTACAATATACCTCTGACTTATATATCCTTTTTTTTAACAACGCCAGACTAGTAAATATTTTTCCCACTGTATTCTTTGCATTTATGTCTATTTTTACGTGGCTTTGAGGGGGAAAAATGGCAGGAATTCTCGGGGGAAAGTTATAATTCGACTCTGGGAAGTTTGATGAGGCAGAGTTAGTGTTTGTTTACCTCATGTTCACGCCTCAGGCAGGGTGCGGTGAGGAGCAGAGGGTGAGGGAGAGTGAAGGGAGAGTAAGGGAGAGTAAGGGAGGATGAGGGAGAGAGGAGAGAATCAGGGTGGAAGTTGTGAGGAAGCGAAGAAAAAACAGGGAAAGCTACATATTTTTTGTCCTGTTGAAAGATCTTGTGCGGTTTAATTTTTTTTCTCCTTCTCTTGTTGACTATTTTTTCTCCTGTCAATTTTTTCTCTCCCTTCTTTCCCTTCCTTCCCTCTCACCACCTACTGAAAAACGCTTTAATCAGATAGGTTTTCCCTCCATTTTCTCTTCAATACCACCACCACCACCTCCTCCCCATTCCCTCTATTCCCTCTCCCTTCTCATCGTTTTCATATCCTCTCTATCCACAACCCTTCTTATTATCACCTTCTTTTCCTCCTCTTCGCCAAAATCCTACTTGAAACTCTCATCCCATTTTTCCTCATTGAATATAATCTCCAAATTAACTCAAATGCCTTCTAATGCAATCTCCATCACCTTCTACCCTCACCATTATCATTCCTATCGCCACCAGAAGCATATTTCCTCCCTTCGTATTAATGGGAAGAAGTTTACTGATCCTACGTGTGGTAAGCCTAACCGTGCTTAACTTACTAACTGGTGCTAATGAAATCTTACATCTAAAGACCTTCCAATAGACGTCAAGTACCAAATACATTTATACATAGACAACAGAACAACCCGAACAATACAAAATGTTCACAAGAGTACCGTCCACTCCCCGATGGTTACATAGAAATAACTATAGCTAATGGTACTGCGGGAAGCATAGTGTGATTTGCACCAATAGAACGCCCTTAGTGTCCCATCACCACGCCATTACCACCATTATAAACCTCAACTGCTTCCCTCTTCTCCTTTCCCTTCCTTTCCTCCCCCTCACCTATTTTCACCAGCCTCTCCTCCCGTTCCTGTTACCCTTTATTTTCTACCTTTCCCCTTCCCTTTTTCTCGTCGTGTTTCTCTTTTCCTTGCATCTATTCTACTACTACTACTACTACTACTACTACTACTACTACTACTATTACTCTCTCTCTCTCTCTCTCTCTCTCTCTCTCTCTCTCTCTCTCTCTCTCTCTCTCTCTCTCTCTCACATACACACACACATACACTTTATATTCCTCTCTCTCCCTCTATTTCTCTTTCCCACAATCGCTGACACTTTCAAGGTTACAAAAATAGATTCTGCTTTTTTTTCCCCTTCCTCTCTCTACCACTCTACACAAAGCGGTACTAAAAGCATTACTCTGATTTAATAACACGTTGTGGTTTTTTTAAATGGTTATCTGTGTTGCTCTGATAATTTGAATGATGTCTGCAACTTTTCATTTTTTTTTTTTTGGTCAGAATTAAAATCGTGAATAAAACATTGGTAATTATAGTGGTTAGTTGCGTGTGTCAGTCTTAAATTAAATCCGTGATGAGTTTCTTAAATATTCTTCAAGTCAGCGGAGATTCATCTGAGGAAACTTGGAAAAAAAATTTAAATAGGAAATAAACTTTATCTCTCGTCATCAAGTACGTAATTAAAAAAAAACTTCACAAGAAAAAAAAGAAAAAAAGATGATTCGTCTTATGAATAATATCAAGTTGAAGATAAAAAAGAGAAGAAGCTGGCTTTGAATTCTCTACATGTACTCCCACACCCACCCACCCACACCACACACACACACACACACACACACACACACACACACAAAGCTAACACAATCTTTCCCGCTACTCTCCCTACCTTTAATCACGTCCACAATACACGCCGGGGCCTGAATGAGCAACATTACCCATTTATTACCACAAAAGTTGGATTTCGAGGGATTCATTATAGCAATAAGTACTTTGCAGCGCTGCCTGATGGTCGAATTTGTTACGTGAATCGCCTACAGCTCTCAAAATTGCTTTTATCTCTCTACTATGTTAAGGGAAAAAGGAAAGAGAGGGTTAGATATCTGGAGGGAAGGTAAGAGAGAAGTGAGAAGGCTGAAAGGCTGAAATGCACTGGAGGGAATAGACAAAACAGAGGAAAGAGTCAAGGGAAAAAGTGAAGAGAAAAAGGAAGGAAGATAAGCAGTTTAGGGGAAAGAGCAGGTAGGGAATGTGGAGAACTGAGAGTCTGGATAAATAAGAGGATAATGAAGATAGAGTTTTAGAAAGGGAAAGAACAGCATGATACAGTTTAAAAGAAAAGAACTTGATGATGAAAACGAGGAAAAGACAGAAAAGCGGAACAGAATAAGAGAAAGAATAAGAAATGAAACTAGATATGCATGAGAGGAATAGAAGGAGGAAGAGGAGAAAGACGAGGAAGAAAATGAAGTGAATACCATTTTTTTTTCTCTTTCTTTACTTTTTTTCAGTTTATTTTTGTATTCGGAGTGAACATGTGACTAGATAATAACACTTAATAATTAGGTTTTAATTATGTGTTTTATTGTCTTCATCACTGTGTTAATGAGGCGAGAATGACTGAGGCAGTGATGTTTGGAGGTTATTTAAATATTCTTGCTCGCTTGGTGACTGACTGACTGACTGACTGACTGACTGACTGACTGACTGACTGACTGACTGACTGACTGACGAGAAACATCACTTCCTCACCATCTTAATTTTTACCTTACAGAAGAATTTACTGAATCTATATGAAAGTTTGACTGAATTACTGACTTACGAGCTGTCAGGACGATGGACTTATTATGTCAGTCACATCTGCCTTCCCAATCATCGTCAGACTGATATGTTGACCTAGTGTCCAAAATATTTAGAGAGTGAAGCTTATGGTAACTATATATTGATTAACTGTCACTCAAATATGTCAGATTCAGAAGCTTATTTTGCATCTCATTTTGTTCAATAACCAAGCAAAGGAATAGAAAAATAGATAGATAGATAAATAGATAATTATGGGAATAGATGGGTCAATGAAGTGCCTGATAAATGTATGATAATATGAACATTCTTGGAAATGATAATTGTCACGTTAAAATAAAATGAGACTTTCTTAAATAGATTACACACGAAAGAAAAGAAGAAAAAGAAACTAAAAAAAAACACAGGCCGGCAAAGAGAAAGAATAGGTGGAAGTATATATTTTTTCCTTAAGTAAGAAAAATAAAGAAAGAAAGTGAAAGAAAGAGAGAGAAAAAAATTGAACAACAAGAATGTAGGAAAAAGAGAGAGAGAAAAAAAAACCTCACCACCAGCCAGGAAAAGGAGAAACAAAGGAGAGTAAAAAAACCAAAAGAAGGGGAAGGAAAATAAAGAAAAAGAAAAACACACAGAACAA
>JAPQNM010000014.1:3900224-3912724 GCA_029783475.1 Metacarcinus magister | reverse complement strand
GCTTCCCCAAGACAACTCCCTGTGTGGTAACTTTTGGCCGCTAGGGTCCGCCGCGCCGCAGCCAACACTGAGCTCTGTTTCTGTTTCGTAAGTCTTCAGATTCCACATAGGCGCCGCTTCGCCCCTCGTACCTCACCAGCCAGACGGCGAGCCACGTTGAGCGTCGGTGGACTGGCTTGTCACTGAACACAATCATAATGAAACGCCTTAAATGACTTCCTGAAAATACTTAGTGCCTGCAGGACGGTGGCGGAACTCTGGCTCAAGAAAAAACACAACTAAAAGAAGCGTCAAGTTTGATGATTTTTTCCTCTAAAGTTTGAGACGCCGATGCTGAGTGATCACAGATATTTCACCCTGCAGGACTTTTCCCTTTCTTCTTTTTCTTCTTTATGAATCTCCTCTGATGTCCCTACTGCTATTGTTATTATTTTTATTGTTATTATTATAGTTGTTGCTACTGCTGTAAGAATTGTAGATAAAAAGAAAAACGCTTGTACATATAAATGTTTTTCTTATCATTTCTATTGTAATGAAATACAGAAAAATATGTCAACATTATCCAAGTTTTTCGAATAACTGTACTGCCATTGTTACTGCCACTACTTAACTATGAAACACTGATAATATTATTTCAGAAACCAGCACAAAAATGTATAACTTATTAATGACTCCATATTATCAAGGTAAATATTCTATTAAAATTCATTATGCTGTAGTGTTTCATAAAAAAAATTGCAAAATTTTCATTACATCTAAGACCTAATTTCTTAAATTCACCTTAGTATTCTATACTTTTACATTCTTTTGCTCTTACCTACGTGGAACACCACTTTTACTTTTGTATTAATTGTTTATTCAACTTTTGCTCAGTGCTCTGTGTTAAACGAAAAAATAAAAATAAGAAGCTGCTGTTTTCTGGAGGTGTGCGTTGGTGCGCGCGACACCAGAAAGGAAAACCAGTCTAGTTACCGACTGCTGCTACTGTTACAACATTTTTTACGAGCCGCACAGCTCCGCGGCGCCTCTTTCCCCTTACAGGATGGTGAGGGCGGCGGGGCGGGTGGTAACAACGTGCTTGATGGGGGGAGAAAACGGCTGTTGGTTAGTGAAAATCATCCGCTAAGCCATTTTACCGCTAATAAAGTGCGGGTAACTGGTATTACACTCCCGGCGATATCATGTTGGTGGCAGCGGTGGGATGCATTTGTTGTTTTATGTTTTAGCGTTGTGGTGGTGGTGGTGGCGGCTAGAATGGCGGCTGTACTCATGTAGTGCTGTGATTGCGGCACGCAGCACGTCTGTTGGCTGTGAGTGCTGGTAAAAGCGTGTCCTTGCATTACGTAGTCGTTTATGTTAATGAAGGTTAACATTATGCAGACAAATGCCCTGGGTGAGAGCAAACACAGCCTGAGAGATAAAAAGTTCAGATTTCAACCACACGGCAAGGCTTCAGGAACCCTAACAGAGAAGAGAATATGAAGCTCAGGAGATCAGAGTAAGAGTGAGCGATCAATAGTCGTGCATCAACGAGGCCGCATCCGTCACGGCTGGCGATAAGCTCAAGGATTCAAATAGATTCACTTGTTCTTTACGGGACCTGAAGATATATTTATACCATATAGATTTTACGAAAGGCAGCAAGATTTATAGAACGTTGGGAAATCTATACAGGCAAGAGATATAGACAGAGGCTGGGAAAGTGTATACAACTCCATAACAAAGTGTAAGGTCTAGCAAGCGATTTCTAAGTCTTGTAGGTACACGTATAACTGAAATGAAAACGATGCCACGAAAATAATCAGCGTAGATAGATTGCCAATTAAAAACATAATGATCTTCCTTTTACCTCTAAGTAGTGGTCATTAGGAACTTTTTTCTCTATCGTAACCCTCAACTTGCCTCCATTAGTCTGAAAAAAACGTCAATAAAGGTCTGTGGAGGGTAGGGTTCAGAGGTCAACAGTTCCCGGTCAGTGAATCCTGATCGAAGGCTTCACGGCTTGGCTGGTAAATAATGAACTGGTAGGCATTTCAGATAGGGAAATTTTATGGAACTGCATGGGAAATATTTCTCTATCTGTATCGCTTGCATTTATTCTACGTTTAATGTATAAAACTCGACAGATATTCCAGCGCCAAAAATAGAAAGTAAAAAGAGAAAAATATAAATCACCGAGGAGGAATTGTAGATATTTTTTTCGTGCGTGTTTTAAATAAGTTATTTATATGCAATCAACATATTTGAATATTTAAGAAGAAAACATTAATCAAAGAGTTCAAACCTTGTTATGTTGACGTACTGGTAGGAACTTTATATTTTTGTTTGTGCTGCAGATAGAAAACAAAATAACAAATAATAATAATGGAATAATAGTACGTAAAGATAAAATATAGCAACACACACACACACACACACACACACACACACACACACACACACACACACACACACACACACACACACACACACACACACACACACACACACACACACACACACCGTTTACCAGAGTCAACTTAGCCCAGTGCCCCATATATTGGCACCACTGTATATTCTTAGGGCAAGTGTCCCGGTGGAGGCTATAAATATGCCATAAATTCAGTGCCGATGGGAAAGTATCACATTCATTACCATTGCTTGATGTAATGGTGATTGAAAGTTGATGGAAGCCAACGATGCCATAGATTGTCTGCCTGCCTGCCCTCTCTCTCTCTCTATGTGTGTGTGTGTGTGTGTGGGTGTGTGTGTGTGTGTGTGTGTGTCCAAATACTCTATTCATATAAGTTATACCTTAATACACTGTCTTTCCTTTTTATTATTATTTCCCGCATTCATGACAGAGAACGCGAGTTTCATAATTAGGTATGAATTTCCATCACTTTTTCTCTCATTACTGACACGTCAAAAATAATTATAATTAATACAGAGAGAGAGAGACAGGAAAAAATAGAGGATGAAAATGGAGACTGTCAACTTTTATTACACCAATGAAATATAAATAAATAAAAGAGAATTAATGAAATAAGTGTAGTAGCAATGTACTAAGTCATTTTCTCTTTGGGAATTGGATTTTGGTGGCTAGAAGAGGAGGAGGATGTGGTAGACTACATGGAGGAGGAGGAGAAGGAGGAGGAGGAGGAGGAAGAGGGGGGGAAGAGAGAGAGAGAGAGAGAGATAACCACACTCATTACATCAGTCAGTTCATTCATCAAACATTACTCATCCTCATACAATTATCATTCATTTGCTTATTAATTTTCATCAATTTATACCTTTTTTACCGAAAATATCAATACATAAAACAAGGACAATATTTCGTATTTATTTATCTAATTCTTTTCATATTAATAAACTCATGATTGCCTAATTTTTCCGAAACAATTTTTTTTCCCGTTTTTGCATATTAACGAACTATAATTTCTATTTTTTTTTTTTATATATACAAGTATTCACACTTTTCCTCGTCCTCTCCTTCTTCTCCCCTTCTCTTCCCACTCTCCTTCGCGCATCTTCTTTGCAGTATCATATATTTCTCCTCTCATCTCCTTCCTCACCATTATTACACTCTTGCCCATTATGTATTCGCTTCCTCCGTGCATTCTCCCTTCCCTTCCTTGCTTTACCTTTTCCTTAAGGCTTTTTTCTTTCTATTTCATCTTACTTCTTCCCTCTTTATAATTGCTAGATATTTCCTTTTCTCTCTAGATTTCCTTAAACGTTTAATATCCATTCGGAGTATTTTTTTTCTCTCTTTCTTTATTTCTTATAAAATGTCCTTCCCTTCCTTTGCTTCCTCTTACCCTCCTTCCTTCCTCCCTCTCTTTCTCCTTTTACTTTCTTCCTTTTCTCTTAAATAAAGACGTTTTAGTTTGCTGTCTAGAGTATAGTTATTTTAGTGTGTGTGTGTGTGTGTGTGTGTGTGTGTGTGTGTGTGTGTGTGTGTGTGTGTGTGTGTGTGTGTGTGTGTGTGGGAGAAAGAGAGAGTGGAAGAAAAGAGAAAGAGATGAATTGCAGCCTTCCACGTAATCTTACATTATGTGGACACGGCTAAAAATTAATGGATATATCATCGTCAAAGGCAATTATTTCCACACTCATTTATATGCAAATTACACCCATTCACATTATGCAAAAAACATTGGATATTTCCCCAGCATATTCCGCGTTACTAAACCGAGGAATCCTTTGTCTAACATCTTCGTAATATTCTTTGTAGACTAACTCAAACGATAATTGTATAGTACTTAGAGGGAGGTAAATGAAGTTTTATTGTGACGCTTAACTAACATAGAATCAAAAGCAGAAACGAGTAAGAGAATTCACAAAGATTAATTTACATTTTATTCCATCGCTCTTCCTTGTCTATTTCGTCTTAAGGTTTACTGAGGATGAATCAAAGAAAAAATGAGAAAAATTGAGGTTTGACTTGATTCCTCTTTGCCACAGTGTTCATATCCGTATCATTAGCTTGTGAGTGTATAGTGAAGAACAACACCACGTCACAAATAGATAATAATGTGATTTTATAGTTAATGATTTCAGTTTATCATTCATAGCTATTAATCCTGCTTAAAAAAAGGTTTATTCATCCCTTAAAACGATAAGAAGAACGAAGAACTAAGCAAAGTAACGAAAAAAGTTATTAAGAACACTACACCTTAACATGCTATTTCAAAGATCATCACAAGAGCTCACTTAAACACACACGCGAGGTAAGGAAGTATAATTAGACAACATTATATAAGTGTGTTTCCTGACCTTCCTTCTAACGTGAGGGCGTTGTTGGGCTGCTTTTCTTGAGGTAAAATCTGACTCGCCAACCCCACGCCTCGCTCCTCTACCCTCACCTAACAAAAAGATGTAATTTTAGACTCAACTGGAGGTCTCATTTCCCTTATTCTCCTGTATTCTCTCCCTCGCTGTTACTTTCCTATTTTTTTATCTCTTACTCTTTCTGTCTCCCTCTCTTTTTTTTTCTTTTTCTCTCTCTCTCTCTCGCTCTGACATAATCTTCATATTTCCCATTTTCATAAATTTCCATATCTAAAAGGTCAGATAAATCGTGTTTTTTATCATACTTTTTTCCCCTTTCGCCCTCTCTTCACCTTAATCATTTTTTCCCTCCCTCCTCTCCTCCTCCTTTTAACTCCTTCCACCTGCTGCCTCCCTCATTCGCCCTCCTCTATAAATTCTCTTGCCTCCTCTCCCTTTCCTCCTCATTGTCTTCATTTCCTCCTATTTCTCCCGTTCGCTCCCATTAATTCTCTGCGTTGACTTGGTGTTTTTCTCTTTCCTACCTCCTCTTCATTATAGTCATTAAATCATTCTTCCCTTTTTTATCATTCTCTTAATTTTTCCGTTTCTTTAGTTTTTCCCTTTACCATCTTTTTGAAATTTTTGAAAGTGCTTTGTTTTCTCGTTTTCTTTTTAAGTATAATTTCATCCTTTGACTTTATTTTCTTAGGGTAACTTTTTTAATTTCTCTCGATAGTTCGTTGGTATGATTCTGGAACCTGTCGCATTTTTCTCCATTTTTTCCCTCACTATTTCATTCTTAAGTTTTCCCTTGTCGCACATTTCTTAATTTCGCTCTTTTCCTGTTCCTTGGGTCATATTTTGCCTCCGACCTCCACCAGGTGTCGCACTGGCCATTAACTTTATCAAGAGAGAAACTGAACACTAATTCTGCAAAAGTGAGAAATATGAAGACCATTAAGTACATCATATGTGTGTGTATGTGTGTGTGTGTGTGTGTGTGTGTGTGTGTGTGTGTGTGTGTGTGTGTGTGTGTGTGTGTGTGTGTGTGTGTGTGTTTAAGTTTGATTTTTTGCATAAACATTTCACGCTGTAACAACGAAAATAACAATGATAATAATAATAATGATAATGATAATGATAATGATAATGATAATAATGATAATAATAATAATAATAATAATAATAATAATAATAATAACAACACTAATAACAATAATAATAACACTACATGCTTATTTACCCTCAACATTTATATTCATGGTCGTGTGGGAGCAGTATAGAAACAATGATTTTATCTGTTTGATGATGAAATAAAAACAGACTCAAACATAAAACTATTCTTACACAAGCACGCTCCTGGAAGCTGATTTGTAAAGTTCATTTATACATCAATTCATTCAATAATTAATCAGTTTACTTACTCATTCACTTTTAATTTATTTTCACACTATTTCCTTGATTGATTTGATTAGTCTTCCTCTTATCTATTTATTTATTTCTTTATTCATTTCTTTATATTCTAATTCCTCTATTTTCGCGTTATGTTTCTTCACTAAACTTGTATCGTCACTAACGTTGCCTCTCCGTCTGTCTGTTTGTGTGTCTGTTTAAAATGTCAACAAGGAACACAAGTGACAACCAGCCTTCCCCTTACCTCTACGCCACTCCTTCCTCCCTCCACCAGGAGGATAATGGCCTCGCCCGTGTTTACATTCCTAACACAGCTCGCCTGCCAACCGTGCCCTGGAATATTCCTGTAATAATCCAGTTTCGTTCCATCCATTCGTGCTGAGTTACTGCCACCAAGCCTGAAGAATGTGATTTAAGTGTTATTTTTGAGGTAATTGAACGCTGGGAGGTAAGGTAATGTTTCTTATGTAATTCCTACTCTTTCTCTTTCTCTTTCTTTTTTCTCTCTCGCTTTCTCTCTTTCTCTATTTCTTTCCTCTCTATATATTTATCTTGCTCTCTCTCTATTTATTTATCTCTTTCTTTCTATTTCTCTCTATTTCTCTCTATTTCTCTTCCTCTCTCTCAAGAATACGAAATATAAAAAAACTGAAATCATACGTAAGGAAAGCAATTAATGTTATCATCTGGTCCTTACAGGTAACACCAGCACATTAGTTGACACCTTTCTTTTGATCACAAGTCTACCTGCCTCAGCCCCAGGTGTTCCCGGTAATTGGCGTGTCACTCCTTGCCGTGAGAGTACCAACGAGGGAGAACCAGTGTTAAAAGTTGCGTGTGGTACAAAGCTTTATAGGAAATGTTATAACCTTCTTTGAATTCATTTGATATTATTTCTATGATGATTTTAATATGTATTTTTATGTAGTTCTTGATTATATTTTTATCTGTTTTTTTTTTATATATGTAGTTTTGTCCTTTGATTAGTTAGGTGAGGTAAGTGTTATGGTTCGTGGAATTCAGAGGAGAAAGGAAGACACTATGTTACTCTCGATATAAGGTTGTGTACACATATTCAAGACGCTGTATTGCACATACTAAGAAACAACATGTAAGGAACAAGTGTACCTAACGACATTGCACTTGATTAGGAGGTGAAGTGTAAGTTCGACGAAAAAAATAAAATATATATATAAGAAAAAAAGTTGATTGATATTATTTCACGTTAGTTACATTCTATTGTATTTCTATTTCTGTGAATCGTACCTTGTGGTGACGAAACTAACACTACATCAAACACAAATACGTTTTTTTTCTCCCTATCAAAACAATAATGAAATAATATAAATAATAAAAAAAAATGAAATCAATAAAAAAAAATGAACACGGAAGTTGAAATAAATGCATGAATGAATAATAAACACAAATAAACAGATGAATAATAATAAAAAAAAACAACACACACCCTCCCACTTGGCAGCAAAGAAGCCGGAAAAAGAAAAGAAAAGAAAAAATAATGAGACACAGCTAACAGATGCGGCGGCAGAGCAGAGACAAAAAACACAGTAAAAAGGATGTTTACTTGGCCCTAAATAAAGAATGTGTGGGGAGGGTTGTGGGCACTGGCAGCGTGTGAGGGTGAGGGTGATTCCGAGGTGTGAGTGTGTGGGGAGTGCGTGGGTGGAGAAATGCGTTGAGAGGAGTGACCGGGATAGGGTGAAATTCGGGGGTATTAGGATAGGGTGACAAAGGGAGCGTAGGGTGTGCATGATGATAGGTTAGGTGAAGAGAGGGTGATGAAGGGCTTAAAAGGGAAAAAATAGATGGAAGGAGAGGGATGTGAAAGGGGAGAAGGGGGGAAAAAAGGGAAAGTGAGGGGAGGTTAAGAGGGAAGACGGTGAGGAGAGGAATTGAGGCAGGAAATGGTGGAGGGGGGAGGAGGGAAACACGGAGGGAGGGAAGAGTTACTTAATATACAAACGAAGGTAAGATATGCAAGACACACATACATATACATTAGGTTAAAACGGAAAGGCAAGGTAGGGGAGTATATTTTTTTGGTGTGTGGGGTCTGGAGGGGAAGATATATAGGTTATATATTCTGAATTATTTGCACAAACCAACACTTACATTATACACAACACGTATTATTAAAAATTCTCTTTATGTCTATCTCTTTCTCTATCTGTGTGCATTGATATTTTACTGATAATTTTTTCTTCCTCTGCTCTCGCTTTTTATCTTCCTGTTTTATGTATATATGAGAGTGATTACCAGAAGAGAGAGAGAGAGAGAGAGAGAGAGAGAGAGAGAGAGAGAGAGAGAGAGAGAGAGAGAGAGAGAGAGAGAGAGCACTGTGGCACGCCTTTATCGAGAGGTAGGATGGATACGTGCGTGGGTGTGAGGAGGGAGTCGGGCACTGATTGCAGCTCCTCTCTCCTGAATATCAAAAAGCATCAGAAACGTGATTTTTCCACCTCTGAGCCGCCTCGCTTCTCGGTATGATCTGATCCAGCTTCTCTTCCTCTGACTGTGATCGGTAAGGAATCTTCGTGGACTTAGAAATGAGTTAAATATTCTCTACTATATCTTTATGGATGTGAAGTTCAACTGAATATGTTAATCCAAGAACATTATGTCATTTTGAATATAATGCAGTCATTTTTCTATTTATAAATGTATTGATAATCGACGCTTTGGCATTTACTGAAACAATTGAGATAAGTTGAAATAAACACATCTCTTCTCTAATCCACAGAGGCGTGTGGCTTTAAGTGTAAGTGTCTGTGAGCCTCAGGTCGGTGGAACGGAGCAATCAGCCATAAGTTAGGCAATCAGAAGTTAAACACTTAATGGCATCGCATCACGAGAGTTGGCAAAGTTTTGGACGCGGATGAAATGGGCCGCACACACGAGGCTGCCTGGAGATCCTAACCTAACTCCTCTTCACACTGTCTCCTGAGCTGCTTCACTCCAAATTGTTACTTGCCAGGGCTCGGAATGCCTTTATACCGTAAACCAAGCGAAGGACCACTAATCCACAGCGTCCTTTGTATTACTAATGTGTGCCAGTGTGCTACTTGGCGCAATATATTAATCCACTTTGCATGTATTACACTGAGTATCATTTTAGGTTATGATTAAAACGTGAAATTATGTTATACAGTTTAAAAGTTTAGATATTTAATGTGCAGTCTGTTTCTCTATGATTTAATGGTTACGTAATGTTATGAATGTATTATCTGTTATTATGAAGTGCTGTCTTTCCCTCTCTGTCGATTATCAAGACTCTAAAATGATCACATTCCTCCTCGGTCACGTTACGGATACTCTGAAGGTTCTATGAAGTGCGAGTGACGGCCAGCAACTCAAGTCTGCCACAAAGTCATTTAGTTCGTCACTATTGCAACACAGCCGTAACTTGACCTCCAACCTTACCGCTATTTAAACTTTCATGCTAATTATTAATGGCATGAAAAAGGGATGAAGGTTTTAATATTTGTTCTCTAGTACGGCAATTATTCAGTGAACATTCTCGACGTACAATCTGCAGCTACTTTTTAACCTGTATTCTCAAAGTTCCTCGGTTTCTCACATCTTATCAATTTTCCTTGCAGTTAGTACCCAGCTAGCAGGTCTTCTTGACTTCTGAGGTAATTGGATTATATTCAAAGAGGACAGGTAGAATCTGATTAAGGAAATCTACGTAATTAGAAGGAAGCCCTGGCATCAATTAGGAGCCTTGTCTGAAGGTCTATTCTGGACTGTCACGTCAAGCCTCAAGTTCATTTCAAGGCTTTGTTTGTTTCTCTTGTAAATAATAAACCTATTCACACACACACACACACACACACACACACACACACACACACACACACACACACACACACACACACACACACACACACACACACACATACATACACATAACCACACACACGAATGAATAAATTAGTGCATAGATGAATGATATTAAAAAAAGATAAACATGATTGAAAATAGTTTCATGTTGCTAAATATGTGTACATGTGTGTGTATGTATGTGCGTGTGTGTGTGTGTGTGTGTGTGTGTGTGTGTGTGTGTGTGTGTGTGTGTGTGTGTGTGTGAGTGCGCGTGCGTCTGTTGCTACCGTGACGACTGGCCGTAGGCTGGGGGGCGGTAGGCGGGGGGGCGGTAGGCGGGGGGCGGGAGGCGGGTGGCGGGGAGCGGGTGGCGGGGGCGGGGGCGGGGGCGGGGGGGGGGAAAGCGAAGACGGCGAGGGCAGCGGCGGACATATATGTGCCTGGGAATACTCACGTATTCCCAGGCACAGTAAGCACCAATCTTAACACTATATTCACAACACACTGCAGGCTGCTCTCCGTTTTTCACTGCTAGGATAATGTGGTGCAACATGTATAATGCAACTCGTGTGTTCGCTTCCATTAATTACATGAAGCGTTTATTAATCAATGCGTTAATGAACTGCTCTAAAAAATACATATATGAAACATTTACAACCTAAATCAACGAGTGAATGAGTAAGTTAGTCTAGTATATTTCCATCTCAGTTCTCTATCGATAAAGAAAGACAAACTCTATTGATATAAAGTACATTAATAAACTAATCCTAATGAAAACCATTTAATTTATCATATACCTGGTGCTGGTAATGATGAGGAGAATAGAAATGTTAGGTGGAGTGATGAGTGAGTGAGGAGGAAGCGTGAGGGAGGAGGAGTGGGAGGGAAGGAGGGAGAGAAGGAGGGAAGGCGGAAACATGGCGGCCTAGGCATCAAAAATATTACTACTGCTGTCCTTCCTCGACTTATTGCTAGCACACACTTCTGCCAGACTGTTAATTAACCTTTAAAAGTGTTACGGTAACTTTAAATATGATGTAGAATGTATGGCTGGTGATTTAAATTCCAATATTTAAATGTCTGGCTACGGGGAAATATTCTTTTTTTTTAATCCACAAGCTTCTGGAAGGGACTGCAAACTCGATCGCTGATTGATGGATTCTCATTTGTTTGAATGTGCGGAGAATTGACTTTGTATTCCTCCTCAAACTCTTATAAATCACAAGATACTGGATTTTACGAATACATATTAACTCAACAATATACTTTATAACCTTTATGACATATCTGAGTGACTATACATTAATTTGTGCGTTATGTTAAGTGGTGCAATATAATAATTGCATGTATGTGTTTCCGAAGGCACAGCTTTGGTAATGAATGCAGATGACGTCACTAAGGGCCAGCCGGAAGCTGATTGGCCGGTGCCTTGCGGCGGCCTCAGAGCGGCGTGAGACTTCAGGTGGGGTGGCCGCTGTCAAGTGGCTTTAATAATTGTGCTTTAAAAACCGGACCAGGAGGCGTAGGCTGACCTGACGGCGTTAATAAGGTTTGTTTAACTCATTATGTATTATATTGTAGTGTTAAAGTGATTGACAGAGGTATTGGAGTGGAGTGGAGTGGAGTGGAGTGGAGGGACGAACATGTGCTCGCCTGTCTGCGTGCGCCGGTGTGCGCGTGTGTCGGGGATTCACTCGCGCACCTTCTAGAAGCTTCGCTGCTTTACTAACCTTGTATTACCTATGGTCATGTGCTTATTTTATTACTTTATTACTTTACTTTTCTTGCCATCATGTATATATTGTGTTCCTAATATTTGTGTAAGAGTGTGAATGCTTTTGTGTAAGTTTTCTTCTCTACAGTAATGGTCGCTGCGTTGTGTGAGGGAGAGAGACGCGCAGTCCGCCATTTGAAGTGTGGTGAATATTTCCTGTATTACCGTGTGCTATTATTGGTGGTGATTTATTACATTTCATTGTTATTTTTTATTCTATGAGTGTTTCGAAGACTGATTTGCAGTGGAAATGAATAATAACTACTATGACCAGGACAACCTTGACTTCCGGGAGCGGGACGTGAACTCATCCGAGCCCCGCCATGTGTCGAGGGCACAATTAAAATATTAATTTAACTAAACGTAACCTTGCTAAACCAAACCAATTTCAACCTAAATTATCCTAACCTAGCCTAGCATACATTACCTTTACCTAGCCTAGCCTAGCTAAGCCTTTAAAACAATAAATAGCCTAATTATAGTTATTTTTCCAGTGAAGCTGATTGGCTGTTCCGCTCAGACCCTCCTAGGACTGCACGCGGGGTGGTCGCTGTCAAGTGTGTGTTACAATTGTGCGTTAATTACCGGACGAGGAGGCGTAGGCTGACCTGACGGCGTTTATAAGGTATGTTTGGCTCATTATGTGTTATATAGTAGTGTGAAAATGCTTGCCAGAGGTAGTGGAGTGAAGTGGGCGGAGGAACGCCTGGGT
>JAPQNM010000014.1:3872724-3895224 GCA_029783475.1 Metacarcinus magister | reverse complement strand
AGCTCTTGTCTCGATGCTGGAGGGAAACTTCACCGAGGCGGAGAAAGGTTCGAGTGCACGGGTAACTTTGAGTCGAGGCTGCACGAGCAGGGAAGGAAACTCCTCAAGAATTACTTTTGACCATGTAATTCTGCAGTGGTTCCATGGTTCTGCGGTTCACAAAGGGACCGAGATATTCCTAGACTTCCTTCTCCATATTACAGAGGAGGAAGATGCGGGAACCGACGAGTCCACTGTATGTGCAGGGTAGAAATTGACATTGTGGAAAGGTGTGCAAGTGTCCTGAAGGTGGAGGTGTGGTGGTGGAGGGACACATTCTCCTTTTAAGCGACTATAGAGTGTTGGTATGGGTGGAACAGAGTGGAATATCAACACTGAGCCATATCACAACACAGACACTATATAATTCTGCTTGTGTCCTTTGTGCGTTTGTTAACACAGCCGGGAAGCGTTGTTCTTATCCTGTAGGTTAAGATATGTTGACGTTGTTGATAATGGCTTGGGAAGGGAAAGAAAGATTGACAGGTAAAGATAGTTGTTTGTGCCTTTGGAAGAAACTGGTAAATATTTTTCTTTCATCGATGGGGGAAACATTTTGTATAAACTGATTATTTTTTTTTAAATGGGTTGTTGGTAATAATTTTTTTTCGTGTCTTACTTCTTAAGGGGTTTCAATTTTCTTGACCTTCTTAGTAAAATATGATTCAGAGTATATCTACTAGCTATTTATCTTTTTAGCAAACTTTCTTTTTCTTCATCCATTTGTTTATTTAATTATTATTATAATTCCTCTCTCTCTCTCTCTCTCTCTCTCTCTCTCTCTCTCTCTCTCTCTCTCTCTCTCTCTCTCTCTCTCTCTCTCTCTCTCTCTCTCTCTCTCTCTCTCTCTCTTTGCTTGTTAGAACAATTTGATATATAGTTATGGTCATGAAATTAAATAATTTGTTAATTTTGTATGACATGTTGGCTTTTCAGAGATATATGAATAGATAGATAGATAGACAGATAAACAAACAGATACACAGATAGACAGATACATAGATAGATAGATGGACAGGTAGGCAGATAAATAAACATATATGTAGATACTTGAATAGATAAACAGAATGGACAGACGGCTTGATAGATAGATAACAGATAGATAGACTATTCAGTAGATAGATAGAAAGACAAATAGGCAGGAAAATAACACACAGGTACAGATAGATAGGTAGATAGATAGATAAACAGTTGATAAATAGATACATACATAAATAGATACACAGAGAGATACATGAATTGTCTGTTTTATTTCATGCTAACATTTGTTATGTAAAAAAGTAAATACCTTTTTTCAATGAGTGACGAAACATGCCAAAAAAAAGGTTATATATAATAATTTTTTTTTTATACTCAACGAATATATTTCACGGCAATTTCATGATGCTGTAATCCTACCCGTCTGTATTTTTTTTTCCAATTATTTAACCTGGCATTATTTTCTGTTAGTTGTCACACTTTATTGCGAGTTGATGCCAAAAAAAACAAAAAAACAAACCTGAAACATTGATTTATTTTTTATATTTTAATCATAGCAACTTTTTTTTTTGTGTTTCACCTACAATTTTTAGTATTTTTTTTGTTTTCCACTTCATAGCTTTTACTTTCTCGTTCTTTTTCTTCCTTTTTCTCTTTCTTGATTTATGTATTTCATTGTATGTATATAATCTCTGTTTTGTAATGTGTGTGTATGAGAGAGAGAGAGAGAGAGAGAGAGAGAGAGAGAGAGAGAGAGAGAGAGAGAGAGAGAGAGAGAGAGAGAGAGAGAGAGAGAGAGAGAGAGACTTGGTCCACACACACAGTAGTAAATCCACTGCGAATTGCTATATGCAAATTAAGCATTGCATATGTGATGTCTTGGTTTGTGTGTGTGCGTGCGTGCGTGTGTGCGTGCGTGCGTGTGTGCGTAAACTAATTCGTTTGTGGAAGTTTCTTTGATTAACAAATATAACAACGAAAAGGAAATTAATTATCTATCCAATACTCTCTCTCTCTCTCTCTCTCTCTCTCTCTCTCTCTCTCTCTCTCTCTCTCTCTCTCTCTCTCTCTCTCTCTCTCTCTCTCTCTCCATAGGTCACGCCGGTCATAATTCCACAGTATTGACGTAGAGATAATGAGTGTTAGTGAAGTGATGCGATTTGTCATTGTAAAAAAAGTGAAGAAAGGAAAGCGTGTTAATGATCAATTGTTTTATGCTGCCTGTGTGTGTGTGTGTGTGTGTGTGTGTGTGTGTGTGTGTGTGTGTGTGTGTGTGTGTGTGTGTGTGTGTGTGTGTGTGTGTGTGTGTGTGTTTTTTACTTACTCTTTTTCATGATTTTGTTTAATCTATTTTTTTTTTTATATATAATAGTTTTTTTTTTTTTGATTCGTTATTCACTTTTGCTTTGCTTTGCTTTTTTTTTTATTAGCATTCAATTATATTTTCTATATTATCCTCTTCTTCCTTCTCTTTCTCCTCCTCCTCTTTCTCCTCCTCCTCTTTCTCCTCCTCCTCTTTCTCCTCCTCCTCTTTCTCTTCTTTCTCCTGTTCTTCTTCTTCCTCTTCCTCCTCCTCTACCTTCTCTTCCTCCTCCTTCATCACCTGTTTCATCTTCTGTGACAATAATCCGTAATAAGGAGAGAGAGAGAGAGAGAGAGAGAGAGAGAGAGAGAGAGAGAGAGAGAGAGAGAGAGAGAGAGAGAGAGAGAGAGAGAGAGACAGACAGAGATATTAAAAGAGAATGTGATGATGGAGGGAGAGAAAATAAGGATATAGCAGGAGGTAAGGATATGAAAAAAATAGGTATATAGTTAGATGATATGAGGTTGTGAGGGTGGTGGAGGAGGAGGAAGAGGAGGAGGAATAGGAGAGGAGGAGGAGGAGGAAGAGGTGGAGGAGGGAGGATCATGTTTCTGTCTTCTTGATTAAAGGAGAGGATTAAAGAGGCTGCGAATGACCTTGTTACAGTAGGAGGAGGAGGAGGAGGAGGAGGAGGAGGAGGAGGAGGAGGAGGAAGAGGAGGTGGTGGTGGAGTTAGAGAAAATAATATGATGGTAAAAAAACAACAACTAGAGGATTAAACAAAAACATTTCTACGTCTTGCATGATTTTTTATTATTTAGTGTGTGTGTGTGTGTCTCTCTCTCTCTCTCTCTCTCTCTCTCTCTCTCTCTCTCTCTCTCTCTCTCTCTCTCTCTCTCTCTCTCTCTCTCTCTCTCTCTCTCTCTCTCTCTCTCTCTCTCTCTCTCTCTCTCTCTCTCTCTCTCTCTCTCTCTCTCTCTCTCTCTTGTCTCCAGTGCTGTCGGTGATTGTCTCGTCTCGATGGAGTAAATTACCTCCTACTTTCCTCTCCTCGTCTTCCCTCCCCTCTCCTCCCCTCCTTTTCCTTCCAGTGGTCACTCCTCTCCCCTCCCTTTCCCTCCACTCCCTCTGATTGGAAGTCCAGATTATCCTCTCTCTCCCTCTCCTTCACCCTGCTAAGGAAAGGAGGAGGAGGAGGAGGAGGAGGAAATAAAAGAGAAAGAGAGATAAAAGTTATAAAAAAAATGCCAGGAAGTAATAAAGAAAAATAATGGAAATGAAAAAAAATTATTTATGAAAATATAGAATGAAAGAGATGAATAAATGAAGGGAGGATGAAAAAATACACAAACAATGCTAGTGAATGGAATAATAGGAAGAAGAGAAATATAGTGATGAAAGAGAAGGGAGAAGAGGAAAATCGTAAAGGTGAAATTTTGCTGCAACTTGAAAGGAAGATGAAAGTTGAAAATTCTGCAGAAGTAAGAATGTCTGGGCGGAAAAAAAAGTTACAAATTATGAAAAAAAATATATATAATAAAAAATGAACAAGGGAGAGAAGGAAAAGATATTAGACTTATAGAAGACTGAAATAACTAGACGAAAGAAGAGGAATAGACAGGAAAAGAAAATATGGGAATAAAGATAGATAGAGAAAGAAAGAATGAGACAGAGTGAGAGAGGAAGAAGGAAATAGCCTCTCAAATTGATTATGACTTTGATTATGACTTTCGGTAAAATGAGTAGGAATATCATGTTTTAATATAAATATATAGTTTCATTTTACTGCGTAATTATTAGTCATAGAACAAATATTCATAATGTCAGTTTTACAGTTTAATTAGGTGTATCAGATGCTGCAGTGATATTTCCAATATCTCTAATAGCTTTCGAGAAAATGAGGAGGAAAATCATGTTTTTATATAAATATTAAGTTTCATTTTACTGCGTAATTATTAGTCATAGAACAAATATTCATAATGAGAGTTGTACAGTTTAATTAGGTTTATCAGATGCTGCAATGATATTTCCAATATCTCTAATAGCTTTCGAGAAAACGAGGACGAAAGTAATTTAAAAAAAAAGTAAAAATCAGTATTTATTAGTACTAGCAAAAATATTCATAATGACAGTAGTAGATTTTAATCTGGCCTATCAGATGCTGAAATTATATTTCCAATATCTCTAATAGCTTTCGAGAAAATGAGGAGGAATGTCATGTTTTTATATAAATATATAGTTTCATTTTACTGCGTAATTATTAGTCATAGAACAAATATTCATAATGTCAGTTTTACAGTTTAATTAGGTCTATCAGATGCTGCAGTGATATTTCCAATATCTCTAATAGCTTTCGAGAAAATGAGGAGGAAAGTCATGTTTTTATATAAATATTAAGTTTCATTTTACTGCGTAATTATTAGTCATAGAACAAATATTCATAATGAGAGTTGTACAGTTTAATTAGGTTTATCAGATGCTGCAATGATATTTCAAATATCTCTAATAGCTTTCGAGAAAATGAGGAGAAAAGTCATGTTTTTATATAAATATTAAATTTCATTTTACTGCGTAATTATTAGTCATAAAACAAATATTCATAATGACAGTCGTACAGTTTAATTAGGTGTATCAGATGCTGCAATCATATTTCCAATATCTCTAATAGCTTTCGAGAAAATGAGGAGGAAAGTCATGTTTTTAAATAAATATTAAGTTTAATTTTACTGCGTAGTTATTACTCATAGAACAAATATTCATAATATCAGTTTTACAATTTAATTAGGTCTATCAGATGCTGCAATGATATTTCCAATATCTCTAATAGCTTTCGGGAAAATGAGGAGGAAAGTCATGTTTTTATATAAATATTAAGTTTCATTTTACTGCGTAATTATTAGTCATAGAACAAATATTCATAATGACAGTTGTACAGTTTAATTAGTAGTATCAGATGCTGCAATCATATTTCCAATATCTCTAATAGCTTTCGGGAAAATGAGTAGGAAAGTCATGTTTTTATATAAATATTAAGTTTCATTTTACTGCGTAATTATTAGTCATAGAACAAATATTCATAATCATAGTTGTACAGTTTAATTTGGTGTATCAGATGCTGCAATGATATTTCCAATATCTCTAATAGCTTTCGAGAAAATGAGGAGGAAAGTCATGTTTTTATATAAATATTAAGTTTCATTTTACTGCGTAATTATTAGTCATAGAAAAAATATTTATAATATCAGTTATTCAATTTAATTAGGTCTATCAGATGCTGCAATTATATTTCCAATATCTCTAATAGCTTTCAAGAAAATGACGAGGAAAGTCATGTTTTTATATAAAAATACGGTTTTATTTTATTAGTCATAGAACAAATATTCATAATATCAGTTGTACAGTTGAAATAGGTTTATCAGATGATGCAATGATATTTCCAATATCTCTAATAGCTTTCGAGAAAACGAGGAAGAAAGTAATTTAAAAAAAAGTAAAATTCAGTATTTATTAGTATTAATGAAAATATTCATAATGACAGTAGTAGATTTTAATTAGGTCTATCAGATGCTGCAATGATATTTCCAATATCTCTAATAGCTTTCGAGAAAATGAGGAGTAAAATCATGTTTTTATATAAATATTAAGTTTCATTTTAATGCGTAATTATTAGTCATAGAACAAATATTCATAATGACAGTTGTACAGTTTAATTAGGTGTATCAGATGCTGCAATGATATTTCCAATATCTCTAAAACTTTCGAGAAAATGAGGAGGAAAGTCATGTTTTTATATAAATATTAAGTTTCATTTTACTGCGTAATTATTAGTCATAGAACAAATATTCATAATGACAGTTGTACAGTTTAATTAGTTGTATCAGATGCTGCAATCATATTTCCAATATCTCTAATAGCTTTCGAGAAAATGAGGAGGAAAGTCATGTTTTTAAATAAATATTAAGTTTAATTTTACTGCGTAATTATTACTCATAGAACAAATATTCATAATATCAGTTTTACAATTTAATTAGGTCTATCAGATGCTGCAATGATATTTCCAATATCTCTAATAGCTTTCGGGAAAATGAGGAGGAAAGTCATGTTTTACATATAAATATTAAGTTTCATTTTACTGCGTAATTATTAGTCATAGAACAAATATTCATAATATCAGTTATTCAATTTAATTAGGTCTATCAGATGCTGCAATTATATTTCCAATATCTCTAATAGCTTTCAAGAAAATGACGAGGAAAGTCATGTTTTTATATAAAAATACGGTTTTATTTTATTAGTCATAGAACAAATATTCATAATATCAGTTGTACAGTTGAATTAGGTTTATCAGATGATGCAATGATATTTCCAATATCTCTAATAGCTTTCGAGAAAACGAGGAAGAAAGTAATTAAAAAAAAAGTAAAATTCAGTATTTATTAGTATTAATGAAAATATTCATAATGACAGTAGTAGATTTTAATTAGGTCTATCAGATGCTGCAATGATATTTCCAATATCTCTAATAGCTTTCGAGAAAATGAGGAGTAAAATCATGTTTTTATATAAATATTAAGTTTCATTTTAATGCGTAATTATTAGTCATAGAACAAATATTCATAATGACAGTTGTACAGTTTAATTAGGTGTATCAGATGCTGCAATGATATTTCCAATATCTCTAAAACTTTCGGGAAAATGAGGAGGAAAGTCATGTTTTTATATAAATATTAAGTTTCATTTTAATGCGTAATTATTAGTCATAGAACAAATATTCATAATGACAGTCGTACAGTTTAATTAGGTGTATCAGATGTTGCAATCATATTTCCAATATCTCTAATAGCTTTCGAGAAAATGAGGAGGAAAGTCATGTTTTTAAATAAATATTAAGTTTAATTTTACTGCGTGGTTATTACTCATAGAACAAATATTCATAATATCAGTTTTACAATTTAATTAGGTCTATCAGATGCTGCAATGATATTTCCAAATATCTCTAATAGCTTTCGGGAAAATGAGGAGGAAAGTCATGTTTTTATATAAATATTAAGTTTCATTTTACTGCGTAATTATTAGTCATAGAACAAATATTCATAATGACAGTTGTACAGTTTAATTAGCAGTATCAGATGCTGCAATCATATTTCCAATATCTCTAATAGCTTTCGGGAAAATGAGTAGGAAAGTCATGTTTTTATATAAATATTAAGTTTCATTTTACTGCGTAATTATTAGTCATAGAACAAATATTCATAATCATAGTTGTACAGTTTAATTTGGTGTATCAGATGCTGCAATGATATTTCCAATATCTCTAATGGCTTTCGAGAAAATGAGGAGGAAAGTCATGTTTTTATATAAATATTAAGTTTCATTTTACTGCGTAATTATTAGTCATAGAAAAAATATTTATAATATCAGTTATTCAATTTAATTAGGTCTATCAGATGCTGCAATTATATTTCCAATATCTCTAATAGCTTTCAAGAAAATGACAAGGAAAGTCATGTTTTTATATAAAAATACGGTTTTATTTTATTAGTAGTTGAACAAATATTCATATTATCAGTTGTACAGTTAAATTAGGTTTATCAGATGATGCAATGATATTTCCAATATCTCTAATAGCTTTCGAGAAAACGAGGAAGAAAGTAATTTAAAAAAAAGTAAAATTCAGTATTTATTAGTATTAATGAAAATATTCATAATGACAGTAGTAGATTTTAATTAGGTCTATCAGATGCTGCAATGATATTTCCAATATCTCTAATAGCTTTCGAGAAAATGAGGAGTAAAATCATGTTTTTATATAAATATTAAGTTTCATTTTAATGCGTAATTATTAGTCATAGAACAAATATTCATAATGACAGTTGTACAGTTTAATTAGGTGTATCAGATGCTGCAATCATATTTCCAATATCTCTAAAACTTTCGAGAAAATGAGGAGGAAAGTCATGTTTTTATATAAATATTAAGTTTCATTTTACTGCGTAATTATTAGTCATGGAACAAATATTCATAATGACAGTTGTACAGTTTAATTAGTTGTATCAGATGCTGCAATCATATTTCCAATATCTCTAATAGCTTTCGAGAAAATGAGGAGGAAAGTCATGTTTTTAAATAAATATTAAGTTTAATTTTACTGCGTAATTATTACTCATAGAACAAATATTCATAATATCAGTTTTACAATTTAATTAGGTCTATCAGATGCTGCAATGATATTTCCAATATCTCTAATAGCTTTCGGGAAAATGAGGAGGAAAGTCATGTTTACATATAAATATTAAGTTTCATTTTACTGCGTAATTATTAGTCATAGAACAAATATTCATAATATCAGTTATTCAATTTAATTAGGTCTATCAGATGCTGCAATTATATTTCCAATATCTCTAATAGCTTTCAAGAAAATGACGAGGAAAGTCATGTTTTTATATAAAAATACGGTTTTATTTTATTAGTCATAGAACAAATATTCATAATATCAGTTGTACAGTTGAATTAGGTTTATCAGATGATGCAATGATATTTCCAATATCTCTAATAGCTTTCGAGAAAACGAGGAAGAAAGTAATTTTAAAAAAAGTAAAATTCAGTATTTATTAGTATTAATGAAAATATTCATAATGACAGTAGTAGATTTTAATTAGGTCTATCAGATGCTGCAATGATATTTCCAATATCTCTAATAGCTTTCGAGAAAATGAGGAGTAAAATCATGTTTTTATATAAATATTAAGTTTCATTTTACTGCGTAATTATTAGTCATAGAACAAATATTCATAATGATAGATGTACAGTTTAATTAGTTGTATCAGATGCTGCAATCATATTTCCAATATCTCTAATAGCTTTCGAGAAAATGAGGAGGAAAGTCATGTTTTTATATAAATATTAAGTTTCATTTTACTGCGTAATTAATAGTCATGGAACAAATATTCATAATGACAGTTGTACAGTTTAATTAGTTGTATCAGATGCTGCAATCATATTTCCAATATCTCTAATAGCTTTCGAGAAAATGAGGAGGAAAGTCATGTTTTTAAATAAATATTAAGTTTAATTTTACTGCGTAGTTATTACTCATAGAAATAATATTCATAATATCAGTTTTACAATTTAATTAGGTCTATCAGATGCTGCAATGATATTTCCAATATCTCTAATAGCTTTCGGGAAAATGAGGAGGAAAGTCATGTTTTTATATAAATATTAAGTTTCATTTTACTGCGTAATTATTAGTCATAGAACAAATATTCATAATGACAGTTGTACAGTTTAATTAGTAGTATCAGATGCTGCAATGATATTTCCAATATCTCTAATAGCTTTCGGGAAAATGAGTAGGAAAGTCATGTTTTTATATAAATATTAAGTTTCATTTTACTGCGTAATTATTAGTCATAGAACAAATATTCATAATCATAGTTGTACAGTTTAATTTGGTGTATCAGATGCTGCAATGATATTTCCAATATCTCTAATGGCTTTCGAGAAAATGAGGAGGAAAGTCATGTTTTTATATAAATATTAAGTTTCATTTTACTGCGTAATTATTAGTCATAGAAAAAATATTTATAATATCAGTTATTCAATTTAATTAGGTCTATCAGATGCTGCAATTATATTTCCAATATCTCTAATAGCTTTCAAGAAAATGACAAGGAAAGTCATGTTTTTATATAAAAATACGGTTTTATTTTATTAGTCATAGAACAAATATTCATAATATCAGTTGTACAGTTAAATTGGGTTTATCAGATGATGCAATGATATTTCCAATATCTCTAATAGCTTTCGAGAAAACGAGGAAGAAAGTAATTTAAAAAAAAGTAAAATTCAGTATTTATTAGTATTAATGAAAATATTCATAATGACAGTAGTAGATTTTAATTAGGTCTATCAGATGCTGCAATGATATTTCCAATATCTCTAATAGCTTTCGAGAAAATGAGGAGTAAAATCATGTTTTTATATAAATATTAAGTTTCATTTTAATGCGTAATTATTAGTCATAGAACAAATATTCATAATGACAGTTGTACAGTTTAATTAGGTGTATCAGATGCTGCAATGATATTTCCAATATCTCTAAAACTTTCGAGAAAATGAGGAGGAAAGTCATGTTTTTATATAAATATTAAGTTTCATTTTACTGCGTAATTATTAGTCATGGAACAAATATTCATAATGACAGTTGTACAGTTTAATTAGTTGTATCAGATGCTGCAATCATATTTCCAATATCTCTAATAGCTTTCGAGAAAATGAGGAGGAAAGTCATGTTTTTAAATAAATATTAAGTTTAATTTTACTGCGTAATTATTACTCATAGAACAAATATTCATAATATCAGTTTTACAATTTAATTAGGTCTATCAGATGCTGCAATGATATTTCCAATATCTCTAATAGCTTTCGGGAAAATGAGGAGGAAAGTCATGTTTACATATAAATATTAAGTTTCATTTTACTGCGTAATTATTAGTCATAGAACAAATATTCATAATATCAGTTATTCAATTTAATTAGGTCTATCAGATGCTGCAATTATATTTCCAATATCTCTAATAGCTTTCAAGAAAATGACGAGGAAAGTCATGTTTTTATATAAAAATACGGTTTTATTTTATTAGTCATAGAACAAATATTCATAATATCAGTTGTACAGTTGAATTAGGTTTATCAGATGATGCAATGATATTTCCAATATCTCTAATAGCTTTCGAGAAAACGAGGAAGAAAGTAATTTTAAAAAAAGTAAAATTCAGTATTTATTAGTATTAATGAAAATATTCATAATGACAGTAGTAGATTTTAATTAGGTCTATCAGATGCTGCAATGATATTTCCAATATCTCTAATAGCTTTCGAGAAAATGAGGAGTAAAATCATGTTTTTATATAAATATTAAGTTTCATTTTACTGCGTAATTATTAGTCATAGAACAAATATTCATAATGATAGATGTACAGTTTAATTAGTTGTATCAGATGCTGCAATCATATTTCCAATATCTCTAATAGCTTTCGAGAAAATGAGGAGGAAAGTCATGTTTTTAAATAAATATTAAGTTTAATTTTACTGCGTAATTATTACACATAGAACAAATATTCATAATATCAGTTTTACAATTTAATTAGGTCTATCAGATGCTGCAATGATATTTCCAATATCTCTAATAGCTTTCGTTAAAATGAGGAGGAAAGTCATGTTTACATATAAATATTAAGTTTCATTTTACTGCGTAATTATTAGTCATAGAACAAATATTCATAATATCAGTTATTCAATTTAATTAGGTCTATCAGATGCTGCAATTATATTTCCAATATCTCTAATAGCTTTCAAGAAAATGACGAGGAAAGTCATGTTTTTATATAAAAATACTGTTTTATTTTATTAGTCATAGAACAAATATTCATAATATCAGTTGTACAGTTGAACTAGGTCTATCAGATGCTGCAATTATATTTCCAATATCTCTAATAGCTTTCAAGAAAATGACGAGGAAAGTCATGTTTTTATATAAAAATACTGTTTTATTTTATTAGTCATAGAACAAATATTCATAATATCAGTTGTACAGTTGAACTAGGTTTATCAGATGATGCAATGATATTTCCAATATCTCTAATAGCTTTCGAGAAAACGAGGAAGAAAGTAATTTAAAAAAAAGTAAAATTCAGTATTTATTAGTATTAATGAAAATATTCATAATGACAGTAGTAGATTTTAATTAGGTCTATCAGATGCTGCAATGATATTTCCAATATCTCTAATAGCTTTCGAGAAAATGAGGAGTAAAATCATGTTTTTATATAAATATTAAGTTTCATTTTAATGCGTAATTATTAGTCATAGAACAAATATTCATAATTACAGTTGTACAGTTTAATTAGTTGTATCAGATGCTGCAATCATATTTCCCATATCTCTAATAGCTTTCGAGAAAATGAGGAGGAAAGTCATGTTTTTAAATAAATATTAAGTTTAATTTTACTGCGTAATTATTACTCATAGAACAAATATTCATAATATCAGTTTTACAATTTAATTAGGTCTATCAGATGCTGCAATGATATTTCCAATATCTCTAATAGCTTTCGGGAAAATGAGGAGGAAAGTCATGTTTACATATAAATATTAAGTTTCATTTTACTGCGTAATTATTAGTCATAGAACAAATATTCATAATATCAGTTATTCAATTTAATTAGGTCTATCAGATGCTGCAATTATATTTCCAATATCTCTAATAGCTTTCAAGAAAATGACGAGGAAAGTCATGTTTTTATATAAAAATACTGTTTTATTTTATTAGTCATAGAACAAATATTCATAATATCAGTTGTACAGTTGAACTAGGTTTATCAGATGATGCAATGATATTTCCAATATCTCTAATAGCTTTCGAGAAAACGAGGAAGAAAGTAATTAAAAAAAAAGTAAAATTCAGTATTTATTAGTATTAATGAAAATATTCATAATGACAGTAGTAGATTTTAATTAGGTCTATCAGATGCTGCAATGATATTTCCAATATCTCTAATAGCTTTCGAGAAAATGAGGAGTAAAATCATGTTTTTATATAAATATTAAGTTTCATTTTAATGCGTAATTATTAGTCATAGAACAAATATTCATAATGACAGTTGTACAGTTTAATTAGGTATATCAGATGCTGCAATGATATTTCCAATATCTCTAAAACTTTCGGGAAAATGAGGAGGAAAGTCATGTTTTTATATAAATATTAAGTTTCATTTTACTGCGTAATTATTAGTCATAGAACAAATATTCATAATGACAGTTGTACAGTTTAATTAGGTGTATCAGATGCTGCAATCATATTTCCAATATCTCTAATAGCTTTCGTGAAAATGAGGAGGAAAGTCATGTTTTTAAATAAATATTAAGTTTAATTTTACTGCGTAGTTATTACTCATAGAACAAATATTCATAATATCAGTTTTACAATTTAATTAGGTCTATCAGATGCTGCAATGATATTTCCAATATCTCTAATAGCTTTCGGGAAAATGAGGAGGAAAGTCATGTTTTTATATAAATATTAAGTTTCATTTTACTGCGTAATTATTAGTCATAGAACAAATATTCATAATGACAGTTGTACAGTTTAATTAGTAGTATCAGATGCTGCAATCATATTTCCAATATCTCTAATAGCTTTCGGGAAAATGAGTAGGAAAGTCATGTTTTTATATAAATATTAAGTTTCATTTTACTGCGTAATTATTAGTCATAGAACAAATATTCATAATCATAGTTGTACAGTTTAATTTGGTGTATCAGATGCTGCAATGATATTTCCAATATCTCTAATAGCTTTCGAGAAAATGAGGAGGAAAGTCATGTTTTTATATAAATATTAAGTTTCATTTTACTGCGTAATTATTAGTCATAGAAACAAAATATTCATAATATCAGTTATTCAATTTAATTAGGTCTATCAGATGCTGCAATTATATTTCCAATATCTCTAATAGCTTTCAAGAAAATGACGAGGAAAGTCATGTTTTTATATAAAAATACGGTTTTATTTTATTAGTCATAGAACAAATATTCATAATATCAGTTGTACAGTTAATTAGGTTTATCAGATGATGCAATGATATTTCCAATATCTCTAATAGCTTTCGAGAAAACGAGGAAGAAAGTAATTTAAAAAAAAGTAAAATTCAGTATTTATTAGTATTAATGAAAATATTCATAATGACAGTAGTAGATTTTAATTAGGTCTATCAGATGCTGCAATGATATTTCCAATATCTCTAATAGCTTTCGAGAAAATGAGGAGTAAAATCATGTTTTTATATAAATATTAAGTTTCATTTTAATGCGTAATTATTAGTCATAGAACAAATATTCATAATGACAGTTGTACAGTTTAATTAGGTGTATCAGATGCTGCAATGATATTTCCAATATCTCTAAAACTTTCGAGAAAATGAGGAGGAAAGTCATGTTTTTATATAAATATTAAGTTTCATTTTACTGCGTAATTATTAGTCATAGAACAAATATTCATAATGACAGTTGTACAGTTTAATTAGTTGTATCAGATGCTGCAATCATATTTCCAATATCTCTAATAGCTTTCGAGAAAATGAGGAGGAAAGTCATGTTTTTAAATAAATATTAAGTTTAATTTTACTGCGTAATTATTACTCATAGAACAAATATTCATAATATCAGTTTTACAATTTAATTAGGTCTATCAGATGCTGCAATGATATTTCCAATATCTCTAATAGCTTTCGGGAAAATGAGGAGGAAAGTCATGTTTACATATAAATATTAAGTTTCATTTTACTGCGTAATTATTAGTCATAGAACAAATATTCATAATATCAGTTATTCAATTTAATTAGGTCTATCAGATGCTGCAATTATATTTCCAATATCTCTAATAGCTTTCAAGAAAATGACGAGGAAAGTCATGTTTTTATATAAAAATACGGTTTTATTTTATTAGTCATAGAACAAATATTCATAATATCAGTTGTACAGTTGAATTAGGTTTATCAGATGATGCAATGATATTTCCAATATCTCTAATAGCTTTCGAGAAAACGAGGAAGAAAGTAATTTAAAAAAAAGTAAAATTCAGTATTTATTAGTATTAATGAAAATATTCATAATGACAGTAGTAGATTTTAATTAGGTCTATCAGATGCTGCAATGATATTTCCAATATCTCTAATAGCTTTCGAGAAAATGAGGAGTAAAATCATGTTTTTATATAAATATTAAGTTTCATTTTAATGCGTAATTATTAGTCATAGAACAAATATTCATAATGACAGTTGTACAGTTTAATTAGGTGTATCAGATGCTGCAATGATATTTCCAATATCTCTAAAACTTTCGGGAAAATGAGGAGGAAAGTCATGTTTTTATATAAATATTAAGTGTCATTTTACTGCGTAATTATTAGTCATAGAACAAATATTCATAATGACAGTTGTACAGTTTAATTAGTTGTATCAGATGCTGCAATCATATTTCCAATATCTCTAATAGCTTTCGAGAAAATGAGGAGGAAAGTCATGTTTTTAAATAAATATTAAGTTTAATTTTACTGCGTAATTATTACTCATAGAACAAATATTCATAATATCAGTTTTACAATTTAATTAGGTCTATCAGATGCTGCAATGATATTTCCAATATCTCTAATAGCTTTCGGGAAAATGAGGACGAAAGTCATGTTTACATATAAATATTAAGTTTCATTTTACTGCGTAATTATTAGTCATAGAACAAATATTCATAATGACAGTTGTACAGTTTAATTAGGTATATCAGATGCTGCAATGATATTTCCAATATCTCTAATAGCTTTCGGGAAAATAAGGAGGAAAGTCATATTTTTTATAAATATAAAGTTTCATTTTACTGCGTAACTATTAGTCATAGAACAAATATTCATAATGACAGTTGTACAGTTTAATTAGTTGTATCAGATGCTGCAATCATATTTCCAATATCTCTAATAGCTTTCGGAAAATGAGTAGGAAAGTCATGTTTTTATATAAATATTAAGTTTCATTTTACTGCGTAATTATTAGTCATAGAACAAATATTCATAATCACAGTTGTACAGTTTAATTTGGTGTATCAGATGCTGCAATGATATTTCCAATATCTCTAATAGCTTTCGAGAAAATGAGGAGGAAAGTCATGTTTTTATATAAATATTAAGTTTCATTTTACTGCGTAATTATTAGTCCTAGAAAAAATATTCATAATATCAGTTTTACAGTTTAATCAGGTGTATCAGCTGCTGCAGTGATATTTCCAATATCTCTAATAGCTTTCAAGAAAATGAGGAGGAAAGTCATGTTTTTAAATAAATATTAAGTTTCATTTTACTGCGTAATTATTAGTCATAGAACAAATATTTATAATATCAGTTATTCAATTTAATTAGGTCTATCAGATGCTGCAATTATATTTCCAATATCTCTAATAGCTTTCAAGAAAATGACGAGGAAAATCATGTTTTTATATAAAAATACGGTTTTATTTTATTAGTCATAGAACAAATATTCATAATATCAGTTGTACAGTTGAATTAGGTTTATCAGATGATGCAATGATATTTCCAATATCTCTAATAGCTTTCGAGAAAACGAGGAAGAAAGTAATTTAAAAAAAAGTAAAATTCAGTATTTATTAGTATTAATGAAAATATTCATAATGACAGTAGTAGATTTTAATTAGGTCTATCAGATGCTGCAATGATATTTCCAATATCTCTAATAGCTTTCGAGAAAATGAGGAGTAAAATCATGTTTTTATATAAATATTAAGTTTCATTTTAATGCGTAATTATTAGTCATAGAACAAATATTCATAATGACAGTTGTACAGTTTAATTAGTTGTATCAGATGCTGCAATCATATTTCCAGTATCTCTAATAGCTTTCGAGAAAATGAGGAGGAAAGTCATGTTTTTAAATAAATATTAAGTTTAATTTTACTGCGTAGTTATTACTCATAGAACAAATATTCATAATATCAGTTGTACAGCTGAATTAGGTGTATCAGATGATGCAATGATATTTCCAATATCTCTAATAGCTTTCGAGAAAACGAGGAAGAAAGTAATTTAAAAAAAAGTAAAAATCAGTATTTATTAGTACTAGCGAAAATATTCATAATGACAGTAGTAGATTTTAATCTGGTCTATCAGATGCTGCAATGATATTTCCAATATCTCTAATAGCTTTCGAGAAAAGGAGGAGGAATATCATGTTTTTATATAAATATATAGTTTCATTTTACTGCGTAATTATTAGTCATTGAACAAATATTCATAATATCAGTTGTACAGTTTAATTAGGTGTATCAGATGCTGCAGTGATATTTCCAATATCTCTAATAGCTTTCGAGAAAATGAGGAGGAAAATCATGTTTTTATATAAATATTAAGTTTCATTTTACTGCGTAATTATTAGTCATAGAACAAATATTCATAATGAGAGTTGTACAGTTTAATTAGGGTTATCAGATGCTGCAATGATATTTCCAATATCTCTAATAGCTTTTCGAGAAAATGAGGAGGAAAGTTTTGTTTTTATATAAATATTAAGTTTCATTTTACTGCGTAATTATTAGCCATAGAACAAATATTCATAATATCAGTTGTACAGTTTAATTAGGTGTATCAGATGCTGCAGTGATATTTCCAATATCTCTAATAGCTTTCGAGAAAATGAGGAGGAAAATCATGTTTTTATATAAATATTAAGTTTCATTTTACTGCGTAATTATTAGTCATAGAACAAATATTCATAATGACAGTTGTACAGTTTAATTAGGGTTATCAGATGCTGCAATGATATTTCCAATATCTCTAATAGCTTTCGAGAAAATGAGGAGGAAAGTTTTGTTTTTATATAAATATTAAGTTTCATTTTACTGCGTAATTATTAGTCATAGAACAAATATTCATAATATCAGTTGTACAGTTTAATTAGGTGTATCAGATGCTGCAGTGATATTTCCAATATCTCTAATAGCTTTCGAGAAAATGAGGAGGAAAGTCATGTTTTTATATAAATATTAAGTTTCATTTTACTGCGTAATTATTAGTCATAGAAAAAATATTCATAATATCAGTTATTCAATTTAATTAGGTCTATCAGATGCTGCAATGATATTTCCAATATCTCTAATAGCTTTCGAGAAAATGAGGAGGAAAGTCATGTTTTTATATAAATATTAAGTTTCATTTTACTGCGTAATTATTAGTCATAGAACAAATATTTATAATATCAGTTATTCAATTTAATTAGGTCTATCAGATGCTGCAATTATATTTCCAATATCTGTAATAGCTTTCAAGAAAATGAGGAGGAAAGTCATGTTTTTATATAAAAATACAGTTTTATTTTTTTAGTCATAGAACAAATATTCATAATATCAGTTGTACAGTTGAATTAGGTTTATCAGATGATGCAATGATATTTCCAATATCTCTAATAGCTTTCGAGAAAACGAGGAAGAAAGTAATTTAAAAAAAAGTAAAATTCAGTATTTATTAGTATTAATGAAAATATTCATAATGACAGTAGTAGATTTTAATTAGGTCTATCAGATGCTGCAATGATATTTCCAATATCTCTAATAGCTTTCGAGAAAATGAGGAGTAAAATCATGTTTTTATATAAATATTAAGTTTCATTTTAATGCGTAATTATTAGTCATAGAACAAATATTCATAATTACAGTTGTACAGTTTAATTAGGTGTATCAGATGCTGCAATGATATTTCCAATATCTCTAAAACTTTCGAGAAAATGAGGAGGAAAGTCATGTTTTTATATAAATATTAAGTTTCATTTTACTGCGTAATTATTAGTCATAGAACAAATATTCATAATGACAGTTGTACAGTTTAATTAGTTGTATCAGATGCTGCAATCATATTTCCAGTATCTCTAATAGCTTTCGAGAAAATGAGGAGGAAACTCATGTTTTTAAATAAATATTAAGTTTAATTTTACTGCGTAGTTATTACTCATAGAACAAATATTCATAATATCAGTTTTACAATTTAATTAGGTCTATCAGATGCTGCAATTATATTTCCAATATCTGTAATAGCTTTCAAGAAAATGACGAGGAAAGTCATGTTTTTATATAAAATAAGTTTCATTTTACTGCGTATTATTAGTCATAGAACAAATATTCATAATATCAGTTGTACAGTTGAATTAGGTGTATCAGATGATGCAATGATATTTCAATATCTCTAATAGCTTTCGAGAAAACGAGGAAGAAAGTAATTTAAAAAAAGTAAAATTCAGTATTTATTAGTATTAATGAAAATATTCATAATGACAGTAGTAGATTTTAATTAGGTCTATCAGATGCTGCAATGATATTTCCAATATCTCTAATAGCTTTCGAGAAAATGAGGAGTAAAATCATGTTTTTATATAAATATTAAGTTTCATTTTACTGCGTAATTATTAGTCATAGAACAAATATTCATAATTACAGTTGTACAGTTTAATTAGGTGTATCAGATGCTGCAATGATATTTCCAATATCTCTAATAGCTTTCGAGAAAATGAGGAGGAAAGTCATGTTTTTATATAAATATTAAGTTTCATTTTACTGCGTAATTATTAGTCATAGAACAAATATTCATAATGACAGTTGTACAGTTTAATTAGTTGTATCAGATGCTGCAATCATATTTCCAATATCTCTAATAGCTTTCGAGAAAATGAGGAGGAAAGTCATGTTTTTAAATAAATATTAAGTTTATTTTACTGCGTAATTATTACTCATAGAACAAATATTCATAATATCAGTTTGTACAGTTTAATTAGGTCTATCAGATGCTGCAATGATATTTCCAATATCTCTAATAGCTTTCGGGAAAATGAGGAGGAAAGTCATGTTTATATAAAATATTAAGTTTCATTTTACTGCGTAATTATTAGTCATAGAACAAATATTCATAATGACAGTTGTACAGTTTAATTAGGTCTATCAGATGCTGCAATGATATTTCCAATATCTCTAATAGCTTTCGGGAAAATGAGGAGGAAAGTCATGTTTTTATATAAATATAAAGTTTCATTTTACTGCGTAATTATTAGTCATAGAACAAATATTCATAATGACAGTTGTACAGTTTAATTAGGTGTATCAGATGCTGCAATGATATTTCCAATATCTCTAATAGCTTTCGAGAAAATGAGGAGGAAAGTCATGTTTTTATATAAATATTAAGTTTCATTTTACTGCGTAATTATTAGTCATAGAAACAAAATATTCATAATCACAGTTGTACAGTTTAATTAGGTGTATCAGATGCTGCAATGATATTTCCAATATCTCTAATAGCTTTCGAGAAAATGAGGAGGAAAGTCATGTTTTTATATAAATATTAAGTTTCATTTTACTGCGTAATTATTAGTCATAGAAACAAATATTCATAATATCAGTTGTACAGTTTAATTAGGTCTATCAGATGCTGCAATGATATTTCCAATATCTCTAATAGCTTTCGAGAAAATGAGGAGGAAAGTCATGTTTATATATAAATATTAAGTTTCATTTTACTGCGTAATTATTAGTCATAGAACAAATATTCATAATATCAGTTGTACAGTTTAATTAGGTGTATCAGATGCTGCAATGATATTTCCAATATCTCTAATAGCTTTCGGGAAAATGAGGAGGAAAGTCATGTTTTTATATAAATATTAAGTTTCATTTTACTGCGTAATTATTAGTCATAGAACAAATATTCATAATGACAGTTGTACAGTTTAATTAGTTGTATCAGATGCTGCAATCATATTTCCAATATCTCTAATAGCTTTCGAGAAAATGAGGAGGAAAGTCATGTTTTTAAATAAATATTAAGTTTAATTTTACTGCGTAATTATTACCCATAGAACAAATATTCATAATATCAGTTTTACAATTTAATTAGGTCTATCAGATGCTGCAATGATATTTCCAATATCTCTAATAGCTTTCGGGAAAATGAGGAGGAAAGTCATGTTTACATATAAATATTAAGTTTCATTTTACTGCGTAATTATTAGTCATAGAAAAAATATTCATAATATCAGTTATTCAATTTAATTAGGATTATCAGATGCTGCAATTATATTTCCAATATCTCTAATAGCTTTCAAGAAAATGACGAGGAAAGTCATGTTTTTATATAAAAATACGGTTTTATTTTATTAGTCATAGAACAAATATTCATAATATCAGTTGTACAGTTTAATTAGGTTTATCAGATGATGCAATGATATTTCCAATATCTCTAATAGCTTTCGAGAAAACGAGGAAGAAAGTAATTTAAAAAAAAGTAAAATTCAGTATTTATTAGTATTAATGAAAATATTCATAATGACAGTAGTAGATTTTAATTAGGTCTATCAGATGCTGCAATGATATTTCCAATATCTCTAATAGCTTTCGAGAAAATGAGGAGTAAAATCATGTTTTTATATAAATATTAAGTTTCATTTTACTGCGTAATTATTAGTCATAGAACAAATATTCATAATGATAGATGTACAGTTTAATTAGTTGTATCAGATGCTGCAATCATATTTCCAATATCTCTAATAGCTTTCGAGAAAATGAGGAGGAAAGTCATGTTTTTAAATAAATATTAAGTTTAATTTTACTGCGTAATTATTACTCATAGAACAAATATTCATAATATCAGTTTTACAGTTTAATTAGGTCTATCAGATGCTGCAATGATATTTCCAATATCTCTAATAGCTTTCGAGAAAATGAGGAGGAAAGTCATATTTACATATAAATATTAAGTTTCATTTTACTGCGTAATTATTAGTCATAGAACAAATATTCATTATCAGTTATTCAATTTAATTAGGTCTATCAGATGCTGCAATGATATTTCCAATATCTCTAATAGCTTTCGAGAAAATGAGGAGGAAAGTCATGTTTTTATATAAATATTAAGTTTCATTTTACTGCGTAATTATTAGTCATAAAACAAATATTCATAATGACAGTCGTACAGTTTAATTAGGTGTATCAGATGCTGCAATGATATTTCCCATATCTCTAATAGCTTTCGAGGAAATGAGGAGAAAAGTTATGTTTATATAGAAATATTAAGTTTCATTTTACTGAGTAATTATTAGTCATAGAACAAATATTCATAATCACAGTTGTACAGTTTAATTAGGTCTATCAGATGCTGCAATTATATTTCCAATATCTCTAATAGCTTTCGAGAAAATGACGAGGAAAATCATGTTTTTATATAAAAATACGGTTTTATTTTACTGCGTAATTATTAGTCATAGAACAAATATTCATAATGACAGTTGTACAGTTTAGTTAGTTGTATCAGATGCTGTAATGATATTTCCAATATTTCTAATAGCTTTCGAGAAAATTAGGAGGAAAGTCATGTTTTTATATAAATATAAAGTTTAATTTTACTGCGTAATTATTAGTCCTAGAACAAATATTCATAATTTCAGTTTTACAGTTTAATTAGGTCTATCAGATGCTGCAGTGATATTTCCAATATCTCTAATAGCTTTCGAGAAAATGAGGAGGAAATTCATGTTTTTATATAAATATTAAGTTTCATTTTACTGCGTAATTATTAGTCATAA
>JAPQNM010000014.1:3837724-3867724 GCA_029783475.1 Metacarcinus magister | reverse complement strand
TTTCCTTCTCGCATCTCCGGGTCTTTCGCGTTGCTTTATGTCTTTATGTCTCTTCCTTATGCTCCTCTTCCTTCTTATCCTTCTCATCTTCATTCTTCTTATTCGCATTTCACACTCACTTACACTTTCGCACACTAAATATTAACAATCGTTCCTGCATTATCAGAGAACTATACATCATAATAGTTTGTGTATAATAATAATAATAATGACTGCCGTGAGAATAGTAGTGAAATACGTTAGTGTCGGAATAAAGAGATGAAGAGGGAAAGGAAGATGTATTTGAAGGCAGGTGTGTTAGGCAGGGATATGAGGTACGTGATAGCCTTGCCCAATAAAGAATCTCGTGAAATTGTAAAGGCTCTAAGTGAAGGGAAAAAGAAAATGGAAACTGCAATAGTCCCCGTTGAAAAATCGCTACGGTGAAAGTATTGCAAACGGTGAATACTTCTGGGAAAACTAGTGTGTGGGTGTGGATGTGGGTGGATTGTATATGGATTTTTAGGGTAAGACACAGAAAAAGAAAAAAAAAATTAGTTTCCCACAGATGTGAACGGGAAAATATGTGGAAATTTATATGTAACAGGAGTGCCAGAAGGAAAAATATAAAACATAGGTATTTGCAAAAATTGGATATCTCTTTTTCTTCTCCCTCCCCCAAATGGTGCGATCTCAGGGTGTCGTGGGCTGGCGGTGTTGAGGTGGAGAGTAAAACCACACATGTCACGACCGGGAAAGTGGAATTGGGGAACAGAAAGTGGAATGCAGTAACAATTTGTCCCACGCTGAAAGGCATCGAAAGGGGGGAGTCTTGTAGCATCAATGAGATTCTGTGTAAAAGATATGGTATTGCTTCTCCCGTAAAAAAATATAAATTGTATATACTTAGTTCTATTACTATGGCACTTTTGGGTTTCGATATTCAGTTTTATAATCAATCCTACGTCTCACTTTAGAATAGATAATGTAGTTAATCACCAACAGCCTCATAAGGTCTGCTAATGTTTGTTTTTACTGTGTGCTGCTTTGTGTTCCTTTGATATACATTACTTAAGATATTCACACGTTTCTCATACCGCCAAAGATCATACACATCAGATACAATGAAAAATTTATATATAGAAAAATAATCGCCATCAACCAACGAATTCAGACATTTTTTAATCGGTTTTACATATATGTTTTTCTAATTACTGCTTAACAAGTCACCTTTAAGTCTATTACTACCTGAAATAGTCCACATTATCAAGCTTAACACGTTAGCAAAGCATTCAAAGTGTAAAGTAGTTGATGCAATACTGAGATAGCGTTCGTTCTCTGTCACCCCAATCATTGAATTTCCTGATAAAAGCGAGGAATATGATGAAGAGAACTGGCGTCGATGATGGAGAGGGAGATTGAGGAAGAGAGAGAGACAAAAAATACCACTTCTGGGATGATCAGACGATATCGCTCAGGCGGGAGAGACAGACGAGGTGCAGAGATGAATGGAGGAAGCTGCATGAGGAGAAATATAGCGTTACAAATGGCTCACTATTTTAATAAGATCGATAGGTGGCTTGCAACTGTGCATAATACTGTAAGAGACGCACGTACACCCAACCAACTGCAATATATTACTACCTACCTACCTGTTTGGAGTCTGCAAAGTTTGTTTTCATCTTTTCCTTCACTTTCTTTCATCCAAATACTTATTATTCTCACACCAGAAGCTTCAGGGCAACCCTTGAACCAAAAGGAGGCTTCACATTCCAAAGTTTCCTTCCCATCTTCTTCCTAAAGTGCTCTGTTTTTCTCGGTGGCTGAGTGGTAGCAGATAAACACCTATACTGTCTGACCCCAGGTTCGAGTCCCTTATTGGGCGTCATATAGTGGAAGAAGTAGAGAGAGAGAGTTTAACAAAGGCCTAGGAAACAAGAGGAGAGGAGGATAGGAGGTGGGGAGGTATCAGTAGGAGGGATAAATCAAGGGTTTGGTGGGAGGGCGTAGCAGGAACCGAGCAATACTGTAATAATGCCTTGAAAATATTGCCTCCTAAACCTCGGGCAGCGGGTGTTGTTTGTAATATTAGTGAGTTCTTCTTTTATTGCACTTAAGATTGGTTAGGTTGTAGTGTAGTGTTGTATTTCTTGTATTTACGTTGGTTTATGTAGTTGTTTTAGGTGTTGTTTTGATATGTTTATTTTGAGTTATATTTCGTTTTTTTCTTAGATTATTGGGTAGTGTTTTCAGTCTTTATCTCTTTTTTTTTTTTTATCTTTCTCTAGTGGTTGGGTTTGTTTACTGTATATTCTTTCTTCCTTTCTTTCTTTTACTCTAATTGTTATGGGCAGTTATGTTCTTGCCTTTCCTTCTTTGTTTTCTTTCTCTCTTTTTCTCTCTTTCTCTAGGCATTGGTGATATTATTCAATCTTTTATATATTTTGTATGATTTAATTTTTGATAATCATTCAAAAAAAATATATGGTTCCTCCTATTTTTTCCTTCTCTATTTAAACAATGGTAATATACACGATAAACTAGAACACAAAAAATATAAAATAAATATTCTCAACTGCATCGTTCTAAAAAAAATGGAATTACGTAGCAAAATGATTTAATTTTCATGTTATTTCATTTTTCTCTGTTACACGTTTAATTGAGAGAGAGAGAGAGAGAGAGAGAGAGAGAGAGAGAGAGAGAGAGAGAGAGAGAGAGAGAGAGAGAGAGAGAGAGAGAGAGGAGAGAGAGAGAGAGAGAGAGAGAGAGAGAGAGAGAGAGAGAGAGAGAGAGAGAGATACCTCATTAAGCTATACACTGCATCACACACATAAAAGGCAGCTAATTTCATGTCCAGGCAGCGTTATGCAACAGTTGACGTGTAAGTAATTTTCATAATGAGCCGTGAGAATCCATGCGTGTCTTGAACTGTGAACTGTGAACTGTTAATATCCATGCCTATGCTGGTGTTGCTGTTACTGTTGTTGCTGTTGTTGGTGTTACTGTTGCTATTGGACACTGCAGTAAAAACAGTTTCAATAACCCAATTAATTCTGAAATGTTAGTGTATATATATTTTTTCATCTCGTGTTTTCATGTATATACTCACTCTTCTTTCCTCTTTTGTAGCTGTGTGGTGTTTATGTGAGGGAGGTTGGCCTATGAGAGAGAGAGAGAGAGAGAGAGAGAGAGAGAGAGAGAGAGAGAGAGAGAGAGAGAGAGAGAGAGAGAGAGAGAGAAAGAGAGAAAGAGAATAAGAGATAATCAGACAGACATAGAAACAAAAAGAAAGTGGATAGGAAGTTTCGTAATGGTAAAAAAAGGGAAAGAAAATGTAGGAAGTAAAAGAAAGGAGAGGAAGAAAGTTGATGGAGAGGAGATGGAGGAAGAAGAGGAAAGGCTTAAGAATGAGGATGATGAGGATAAAGAGGAAGAAGAGGAAACTTGTGGTAGGAAGTTTTAGGAGCAGAGAGGTGAAAGACTTGCTTGCGAAATTTGATACATTATAAAATAGTTTCCCTGTAACCTCTAGTTTCCATTTTCTCCAATAATTTGTAAATAGATAGTCGATAAAGTGAATTTGATAACATTTTGAATAACCGTTATCCACTTACGTTATCATAATTATACTTGTTGCTGTTTGAATACTTAAATTCTTTAATCAAATTTACTTATAATCTTACTTTTATAATCGTCATATTTACCGGTTTGTTGAAAAAGGCAGATTTTTATAGGTGTATTTTTGAAATGTAATAGTGTTATGATTGATTTTAACGTCATATTTTTACTCGTTCTGCAGTTCAAAATCAACCATAACATAAGAGCATCAAATCCACACATTCTCAGGGTTTGTTTATCCGTGAAATGAACCGAGAAAGAAAACGAAAAAGGTTATGAATAATACCTTTAATCCTATGATGGAAGGGGTTCAAGAGGGAAATAGCTTATACTTAAAACATTTTACTTATAAGGGAAAGGAGAGGAATATAAACAATCAGTCAAACTATAGACGTAGAGGATAAGATTATTTTTATTACATCATACAATTTTCAGTATTTTTTCACCATCTTAGTGTCAGAAATATAAAGGATCAGATCGCCTTAATTTTGCAGTATTAGGTCTCGGCTTTAACATCCTGCTTGGTCGTGTTATGTTACTAAGGTGTTGTGTGTCTTCAGCCTCTCTCGTTATGCCTCCTCGTTAAAAAATAATGACGCTATCTAACAGTGCATTAAGCTTATCTTAAACTATAGATAAAAGGATGTGTCAAAAATAAAACGAATATGGAATTGAAAAACTGTATCATACCTTCCTTAGTCTAATTATTGTTATCATTATTATTGACTGGATGGCTATTCTCTCTCTCTCTCTCTCTCTCTCTCTCTCTCTCTCTCTCTCTCTCTCTCTCTCTCTCTCTCTCTCTCTCTCTCTCTCTCTCTCTCTCTCTCTCTCTCTCTCTCTCTCTCTCTCTCTCTCTCTCTCTCTCTCTCTCTAGGACAGTCACCTCCTCTTTGTTTCCTCACTTTTTTTCCATTGTCGCCAGCAAGATTAACAAATAAATCCGCTTGTAGAAGGACGAAGAGGAAGAACACAAAGAGGAGGAGAAGGAGAAGGAGAATAACAGTGAAGAACAGAAGGAAAAGGAAGACCAATAAAACACATAATAAGTGAAGGAAGAAGGAGGAGGAAGAAGAGAGCGTAGGAAACAAAACTGGTGTTGAAAGAGACGAGGAGAGGAGGAAAAAGAAAGGCAAGGAGGAGAAGGACGAGGAGATGAGAGAAAAGAAGACAAGGAGGACGTGAACGAGGAGGAGGAGGAGGAGGAGGAGGAGGAGGAGGAGGAGTAGTACAAAGGAGTACAAAGGAAGAACAGACAGTAACAGTCCTACTGGACCTAACGAAGCTGTTTGTGTAGCTACATTACTGTTAAATAACTACTTGATAGATATTATAATAATCAGGAAAATAAGGCCATATTCGTGTTCAGCATGACCGAAAACCTCATTGTACTAATTTTCATGAGATTCGGAGGTGTGGAAATTTGCATGAAATTTTGTAGGGTACACCCTTAGATTTTTTTTTGATAAATCACATATTTTGAAATAACTCGAAATGTATGGGGTTTACGTAAAAAACGTATATATTATAAAAGAAAGAATAAGAGACACTTGTTCTATTGAGCTATAGTGAAACGGAATTGAAATGTAAATACAGATGTAGGAGTGTAAAGTATTGTGCATTAATTTATTTCATTAACTTTTAATTTTCTTTATAACCATTTGAGTTATTGAAAAAATAATGACTATATGAAATATACATTATCAAACTCCATAACTTTACTTGTATACAATTTCTCTGTAGGACTAATATTTACGTAGTAAAATGGGAAAAAACTTTTTCGACCTCAATTCTGGTGGAATTTACGGGCCACAAAATGGAAAATACAAATATTATAGTAATGACAAAACTAATTCTAGATTAATGATCAGCATGCCCGAGAACCCCTTGGTACTAACTTTCATGAGTTGTGTTGAAATATAAACAGGAGGAGGAGGAGGAGGAGACAAGGAAGAACAAACAACAACAGGCCTGCTGGCCCTTACGAGAAGGAGATGAGGAGGAGGAGGAGGAGGAGGCGGCGTCGTGGAGACATGTGGTGTGTTTATGAGACAACAACTCGATGACACAATTTCACTTCGGGGCAAATTCTTAAGTCCAACGAGGGAAGTTTTGGGAAGCGGCAGTGAGATTCGTTACGGCCAGGCGTGACAGCATGTCGTTTAAGGGGGGGGGGGCGACTCGAATGGAAAGCAGGAGGAGGAGGAGGAGGAGGAGGGGGAGAAGGAACATCAACATATAGATAGATGTAGAAAGAGGATAAGGAGAAGGTGGTGTAGGAAACATTTTTTATTTTATTTAACCATCTCACAAAAACAAAAGTGGAGTGAGAGAGAAAGAGAAAGAGAGAGAGATTGAACCTACATTATATACTTTGAAAGGAGAACAGAGTCTATAATACGAGCACTATAATACGCTCACTGATTAGTCTAAAAATACACTGAATGGACTCACTCCTGTAATAATTCACATTGGAAGCTCTTATCCCAAGGTGAATGACGCGAGAGAGAGAGAGAGAGAGAGAGAGAGAGAGAGAGAGAGAGAGAGAGAGAGAGAGAGAGAGAGAGAGAGAGAGAGAGAGAGAGAGAGAGAGAGAGAGAGAGAGAGAGAGAGAGAGAGAGAGAAAGAATAAAAAGAAAAAGTGCAAAACATAATTACCTTTTGCAATGGTAGTAATAATCTCAACTTATATGATCATCAACCTTGGCTTCTGAGAGTCGTATATTTCAGAGGCAAACTTCAAATCGCCGTTAACCTACTTATAAGGTATATTTCCAGCACCCTTCCTGCCTCCCCGCCGGCAGTAGTGGCGTTATTGCACGAAATATTTCTCAACCAAGCACTGTACCACGAGCACTTATTTCCATGGTCTGTGATTTACGGCGGTGAAATTATAGTAAGGTTTTAACAAGGCGGAAAACATGAGGCCAAAGGAACACGATTTATTTCTCATTAATTCCATATTGGGTGTGTGATGCATGCCCCAGCGCCGCTATACCCGTGAGAGGCGACTCGAGGCTGGTAAACGCGAGGATTACAAAGTTCAAGGAGACGAATGAGAGTATAGAGGAGGATGAAGAAAGAAGTGAAGTAAGTGGAGGAAGAAGAGGGATTACACGAAGGAGAATTAAGAGGAGGAGAAGGGTTTTATAATTTGCTCATTATTTATACCTCGTCGCGTCATGCTTAGGGGAAGTTCGCGGCTGGAAAATGAGAAATAATGACGCAGCCTCATTTTTAACATCGCTGGTACGGGAGTGAACGATTTTCTACTCGACTTGATCAAAATTTCAAAACAGGAAGCTCAACCCATTTTCTTTTTAAAATTGAAGCACATACAAATACGTCTATAAATATTTAAATACATTCATAAACATAAGTACAGAAACCTTGACATGAAAGTTTTTTTTATATATCATTATTATTATTATTATTATTATTGCGATTATCATTATTATTATTATTATATAGTATGATAAAGGGCCAATTAAGAGTTAAATTACAGGAGGAGGAGGAGGAGGAGGAGGAGGAGGAGGAGAAGGACGAGGAGGTACATTGAGTGATAGATAAATAAGGAAGGAGAGATAGAAAGAGAGAGATAATAAAGGAGAGAAGAAACCAGGGAAAATAAGGGAGATATCAAATTGAAGCCACCATAGAAAGAGGGAGGTAGAGGACAAGGTCATCTCAAACATCCGATTAAAATGTATCAAGACTAATATGTATTCAGTGGATATCACCTTCCCTCCTTCACCCTCATCACCAGCTCTCCTTACTCCTCTCTCTCCCCTCTTTCCCCTCTTTCTTCCTCCATCTCGTGTCCTCTATAGCTCGTTCCTTAGGTTGCTTTTCCCGCCTTTAAATGGGTTGTGTTCGCCCCTATCGCCGTTCCACTCCTTCATACGATGTTTTCTCTCTTTCTTGGTTTTATAGATATGTTGTCTTCCTTTTTATTCATTCTATTTGTTGTCGTTGTCGTTCTTTTTCCTCCTCCTCTGCCTCTTCTTCTTCCTCTTCCTCTTCTCTCTCTTCCTCCTCCTCCTCCTCTTCCTCCTCCTCCTCCTCCTCTTCTGTCACCATTTATGTCACGCTTTACTAGCACATTCTCTCTCTTTTTTTCATTCTTCTCATTATTCTCCTTTATTGTTATTTCTGTGTCTCTCCTCCTCCTCCTCCTCCTCCTCCTCCTCCTCCTCCTCCTCCTCCTCCTCCTCCTCCTCCTCCTCCTCCTCCTCTTTTTATTCTGACGAGTGCAAAATCATTCCAAACAAATATTTCGAATTATTTTATTGAATGAATGTTGACTTAATTCGCTTATGTATGTATATAAAAAAAAAGTTACACACACACACACACACACACACACACACACACACACACACACACACACACACACACACACACACACACACACACACACACACACACACACACACTTAATTCTGTGTGTATGTGTATATATGCAAGACTTTTTTTTTCTCTCTCTCTTAAATGTAAAGAAGAAATATTTTTAAGTCGACATAAGTGAGACCATTTTCATTTTCATTTCATATTTTCTTAACATCTCGCTTTACTTTTCCTAAATATTTAACACTCTCTCTCTCTCTCTCTCTCTCTCTCTCTCTCTCTCTCTCTCTCTCTCTCTCTCTCTCTCTCTCTCTTTCTCTCTTTCTCTCTCTCTCTTAAAGTCCTTATAATTTCCTTTTAGTTTCTCAAATTTACATTCATTCCTAACTCACCTGCTTTTTAATATCACAAATAAAGGCAAGAAATTCTACATATATACCTTGAACTAGAGCTCCGGTGCAGTGTATAAAAGCAAAGTGCATACACATTTTATACAGTTACATTGAAACTGGTATGAAGTTGTAAAAACACGTTCTCCTCCGATTGAAAATATTTTGTCACGATCCACTGTATTACATTTTCCTTTCCCAGGTTCATGAATATTCGTATACTCGTCATTTTTCGTGCTACACTCTCCTACATTGTTCTTTTGATATTTTGGTCTCGTTCTAAGTATTGCAATAATTTTCCCTGAGACTAAACATATAAGGTTATTTAATTGTGTTGAATTAAAGGGTTTTATAGCATAACTTTTTACTTCAATCATCAGAATGTAAAAAAAATATGAAAAAAACTTCTTTGGGACTCACACTGCGGCCTAACAGTTCCTCTTCCTCTCACTTCCTCGCGTAAGTGAAGTTAGTGAAGTTAACCAGCGTTATGTCCTCTCGTTGGCGGCTCGCAGTCTGGAAAACAGTGATGGACAGAAGCACTCTGGCTCTGACGAAGGAGTGATGAGCCTCTTTAGTGCGTGTGGCGGTGACGACAAGGCGACACAAACTCCTTTACCATCCACGAGTTGGTGTGTGTGTGTGAGGAGGGGGAGAGGGGGGTATGTGTGTGTGTGTGTGTGTGTGTGTGTGGGTGGGTGGGTGGGTGGGTCATGAAAGGAGTGTTTTAAAGGGAAGAGGAAGACTAGATCTTTATCAAATTTTGCCTACTGACGAAACACCAGAGGATATGAACACTGACAAGCTGCTTTTTCTGTGTGGGTGAAGCTTTGATGCGATTCCTCACTGTGTATTATTTTCACTCTGCCAACACACTGTGACATGAACGCATCGAAAGTCTCCAATAAACGTAAAATAAGAACGCAAAAAAAAAGTGGAAAAGAAAAAATGACGTTACCAATAAAAACATTTTCCCCTCAATAAAACGTTTGCCATCCAATAAAATGTTGGACTCTTTTTGCATGAAACTGGATAGAAACGCTTCCCTCTTTCTCATCCTTGCTCTTCCTTCCTTCATTTATTCCGCTTGTCTTTCCTCCTTGTTCCCATTCTCTCCTACATGAGTGTTACGTCTTGTTCTCTGCATAGCCTCCCTCCCCACGTTTTCCTCCCTCCTCCCTCCTCCTCCTCAGTACTTGCTCCATTCATTATATCTCGCAGCCTGCTCTTACACTGCCTCCATTAATCTTCTCTCCCTTATTCCTCTCATAGTTCGCCCTCTCGTCCTCTCCTTCCGTGCTCTCACCCCGTTCTCAGTTTCCGTGCTCTCTCGCTCTTCTTCATCTTGACTTCATATCCTGAGTGTGGAGTGCAAAGGACTAAACTTGGACCCGTACAGGACGCGCTCTGGACTCTATTGCCATCACTGTAACTTTGAACCGTGGCCCGTTATATACATACACGGCACTCAGAATTGCCTGCCACCTTTATACACTATTCATCCACTCCCCTCACCATGCACACAGTCATGTCATACGGTATATACATTGCGTTGTGTAACCAAACCTTCCACAGGCTTTGAATCCACTGCCATGCCACTAAGACTTTAATATAACATTGCAAACCTCCTTAAACACTTCTGACGTAGGAAATATAAGAGCTATACACTCACTAAGCTCAAGGCTATGAGGGGTAAGAACCACGTTACGTATGGTAAAAAAAAAATATGAGTATAAAGTCTTAGTAATTGTTGACTGAGAGGAAGAACCACTCACAATTTGGGGAACAATTGTGAAAAATACTGAAAACCGTTTGAGAGTCGTTGAGAATATTGAAATTAATAACTCACTTTAACACTGGCTAGGGAGTTACGGAATAGGTCTTGAGTCTGTTGATGTAGATAGATAGATAGATAGATAAGAGAGAGAGAGAGAGAGAGGGAGAGAGAGAGATACAGAGAGACAGAGAGAGTGGAATGGATGCGAGGAAGATGTAAGAGGACAAAGGAGTGAGTTTGCCTCGACACACGCGGCGCCTGTGTCAGTTTAGTTTATTATTCATTGGTTCTTTTTTTAGGCAATGGGGTCGTGAGGGAGGAGAATAGCGGTTGTTAGGTGACTTGTAGATGAGTGGGAGTAGGTAAGGTCACGGAGAGAAGGGAAAAGGAGAAGAGGTAAAGGAGAAGGATTGACAGTCTATATGAACTCTGTAAATGCCTTTTTATTGTGTTCCGTTACCTTGATTTTGCTGGCCAGGTGAAAATACTCTGGGTTATTTACCTTGATTTTTTTTTTTGTTATTTGCAGTTTGTTTGAAAAATTTGTGTGATTTTTTTGTAGCTTGTTTTTATTTATATATATATTTTTTGGTTGATGTAAAGGTTGATATTTGAATTGCAAGTGCATGTAAAATATCTTGTTTACATTCTCTCTCTCTCTCTCTCTCTCTCTCTCTCTCTCTCTCTCTCTCTCTCTCTCTCTCTCTCTCTCTCTCTCTCTCTCTCTCTCTCTCTCTCTCTCTCTCTCTCTCTCGTAGCCTTGCCACACACACAAACAAAAATTGACCAACACATTTATTCAGAATCCTAATATCTAAACATTCTTCTCATGAATGTTGTGTTTTCTCAAATAATAATCCAGTTTTCTGCTTCAGTAAGATATTCAGTAGCTTCTAGAGACTTAATGTGACACGTAGATAGTATAACTGACTTGCTTAATATACGAGTTATGTTTTAGTTCATATTAGTGTTCACATGGGCTCTTTAAACGTTAATTTGGGTCTTAAATACATGTTGTAGAGGAAATTGTGTATGATTGTTATATACTAGAATGAATTAAAGAGAACAATGATGGTTACAGAAAAAGTTATGGTGTTTATATTGTTTTCTTATTGCGAATGAGATCTTAAGAACATTTTGTGGCCTGAAACATTTACACATCACCGTTTTCTTTCCCTTGAGGCGGGAAATGTGTTAGTGAGGAGAATACATATGTAACTCAAGTAGGTCTGTGCATATGTTAACTCTGCCTCCATTCATTCTAGTCCACGAGGTTGTTTCTATGCGAGTGTGCGTGATTAACTACACAGAGCAGCAGTAATTATAGCGTCATTAACACACCACAACACACACATTTATGCTTGATGAAATTACACACGCCGCCACCGCCACCACCACCACCACCGCCGCCACCACCACCACCACCACCACCATGAAATTTCTTGCATTCTCAAAGACTTATGGATAATGGTATTTCTGCCTTCCTTCCTTCCTTCCTTTGCTTCTTCGTTCCTTCATTTCTTCCTTCCTTCCTTCCTTCTTCCTTTTAAATTTCCTTTCTTTCTTTCTTGCTTCCTTTCTTTCTCTCGTTCTTTCTTTCTTTTATTTATTTCAAGGGCTTTCTTTATCCTTCATGTATCAATTCTGTCTTTCTTTCTTCCTGTCTCTCTCTCTCTCTCTCTCTCTCTCTCTCTCTCTCTCTCTCTCTCTCTCTCTCTCTCTCTCTCTCTCTCTCTCTCTCTCTCTCTCTCTCTCTCTCTCTTTCTTTCTTTCTTTACTTCAAGGGTTAAAATGCAGCAGTGAGGTAGTTTTACATAATTAAGACATACACTTGGGTACCTCCTTTAAGGCGGCACCTGGTCTTACACACATCATTTTTTTTTCTCTCTCTCTCTCTCTCTCTCTCTCTCTCTCTCTCTCTCTCTCTCTCTCTCTCTCTCTCTCTCTCTCTCTCTCTCTCTCTCTCTCTCTCTTCTTTACCTTTTTATCACCTGCTCTCACCTTTAATAGTATTTCCCCCTTGAGACCACACGACCCAGTGAACTTTCATTGTGTATCATGTGTTGTGTTTGCCTATCCTCCTCCTCCTCCTCCTCCTCCTCCTCCTCCTCTTCCTCCTCCTCCTCCTCCTCCTCCTCGTCCTACTTCTCTCCCTTGTTTTATCGTCATCTCACATCTCCTGATCCTTTCTTCTGTCTGGGAGAGGATCTAATAGCCCTTCTCGAAACTTTAAGTACCTGAACTTTATATTAGGTATTCCGTAACTTCCTAAAACCGGAGAAAGAGTTTAAAGTGGTTGGGCAGGAAAGGACAAACTGTTCTCTCTCCCCCTCACATTTTGTCGCTGATTTAAAGAGGAGACATGAAGCAGGTGTTAGAGTACCGCTTTCACACCTGTTATTAGCCACACCTGCTGAAGCGTCTCACCTGTCGCTGCACCTGTCTCGTAGGGGTGACGGAGGTTTGTGAAGTCCCCCATCAATCCTTCCTCAGCCGTCCGTTCTCTTCGACCTGGTATATATATATATGAGCGCGGGACGGGAGGTGAGGTGGTGATGTTGCAGCGAGACGGACAAAACACCTCATGAATACAAAGATAATAATAACTAGGAATACACGATTACACTACCTATTAATAACCTTCAACATAACGGAATAACATCACGGAATAACTGGTAGAATGAGGTTAATGTACGTGTCTTATTAATTTGTGGGTCGTGTTTTGTCTGGTTTTGCCTCCTTGCGTTAGAGTGATTAAGCGAGGCGAAAAAAACCTTGAATGTCTAATGAGGTGGTTGATTGAGGATGAAGGAAATGGAGTGATGGAATGGCAGGAGGGATGGAAGGAGTGGAAGGTGGAGTAAATGGTTAAGGGAAGCAAGGGAATGTAAAGGGAGATATGGTAAGATGAATTGAGAGATATAACGTGTAAGATAATAGGTAAAAAGGTGAATGCAAGGGAGATAGGATGAAATATAAATAGTGTAAGTTTATATATTGCAAGACTTTTTTCTGTATATATCGTGATTTATGTATATTTTTTTAACCAAAGACTTTTATAATAATTCCACCGAAGAAATTTAACTTTAAGCCTTTTTTATTCATTAATGTTCAAATGAAAAAGAAAAAGAAAGTCAAAGAAAAGAAGAGAGAGCAAGATAGATCTAGAGATGAAGTGGGATGTGAAAGAATGAGTGAGAGGTGGAGGTATAAAGTTAGGAGAGAGGTAGAAGGTTCAGAGTAAAAGTTTTTGGGTGTGACGAGGGATAGGAATTACAGTGACAAGTGAGACCCAACTTAACGAAGGATTCAAGACACCCACACAACTTTATCCACAACGACTTTCACTAAACTAAAGAAACATATTATCACTGTAATCTACTATTACAGATAAATAACGGGAAAAAAAAACAATATAATTATGAAATGATGTTCAAAGTTGGTGTTTAAGTTTTTACATTTTATACATATATATATTTATTTTTATTTTCCTGCTGCGTTCGTCTCGTTGTTGGGATTAAAGTTAATAAAAATAATGAACATATAGTGTCCATTGGCGTGTTGTTATATATTTGTTTGGTGCTGAACATTAACGAGGAAAAAAATATTATGAACTATTGCTATCATATCTCTCTCTCTCTCTCTCTCTCTCTCTCTCTCTCTCTCTCTCTCTCTCTCTCTCTCTCTCTCTCTCTCTCTCTCTCTCTCTCTCTCTCTCTCTCTGCCGTTATTGCATTCATGTGTTGTTGTTATTGCTTAAGTTTCCCTCTTGCATTTTCCGTTTTTTTTTGTTTTATATTTATTTTGATAGTCTGTTTTTTGTAATGTATAAATGTGATTGAAAAAAGTAAGGCAATATCAGGAGGCAATAAATTTTGAGCAATATTAAGCAGTAACTGGAGGTCTTCCTTGAAATTTTGTGTGCCAGTATCTGTTGGAAGTTTTTTTTAAAGTTGAAAGTTTCCTGTACTGCTTAGAAGAGAAAGAAATGGTTTGACTAATGCAAAAAAATAAAAATAAAAAATAAATATATGCTTTTGTTCCGTGAAATATAAATATAGCAAACTAAAAGAATGGAAATAATTGGAAAAATAATGGAAAAATTGCCTCACTGTTCCAGATAATTAAATATACGTTTAAATTATATAAAATGAAATAGAGTTTGGTCAAAGGATACACAGCAAATGCAGAACAAAAGTTAGCGAAAACCTGAACCTACTTTCTAAAAAAACTTTCCTTTTCCGTCATACATCTTTGCCTTACTACCTTACCCTTTCAACTTCACCTTTTCAGAGAGTCAGCCAGGAAAACAAGTCACTCTCACCCCTTTGTCCTCATCTCTCTCTCGACCACACTATGTATACCTTTCCCCACACCCATTCCACAACCCCGCTCTGTTCTGCGCTATGTAAACAGTCTCTGGAGTGAGCCTTTGGGAAGCGTGGCGATAGAGGCTCAATAGAGACGCGAAAGCCTTTTCTTTGACTCTGTGCAACCGCTGAAGGGCCGTGTGGGTGGCTAGGGCGGGGTGAGGCAGGGCTGATGTGCTTGGATAGGGTGGGTTAGAGTCAAGAACGAGGTTGTATGGTAATCCTCATGTAAGGGAGGGTGTTCGGGGATTACTTTGTTTTATATGTCTGTTTCTATGGCTGGAAACAAGACTAAGGCACACATACAGTTGTACAGTTTAATTAGGTCCATCAGATGCTACAATGATATTTCCAGTATCTCTAATAGCTTTCGAGAAAATGAGGAGGAAAGTCATGGTTTTATATAAATATACGGTTTTATTTTACTGCGTAATTATGAGTCGTAGAACAAATATTCATAATTACAGTTGTACGTACGTGAAGGAAATTGAGATGAGGTTGATGAGGATGGGAATGTCCAGTTTTGTTTGTTTATCTGCTACATGTACTTCCTCATGGTAACGTGGAAAGTATATGATTCTAGCGGGACATACTCGCACTCTGCTGCTTCATATAGAAAATAGAGAAAGGAATACTAGGAAGGTTAGTTTCAGTTTAGATTTGTGTGGAATATTCTTTGTAATCCAACTGTGTATGTAGGTGTGTCTACGTTGCCTTGACTCAGACACGCAATGTAGACTTACAATCATACAATTTTTAGATGTATTTTCAACCTATTCTTTTTTTTCCCCCCAAAGACACCCTCCTGTTGTTGTTTTTTCGCTACAAGAATTAATACAAGTCGAGGGTGAAAAGTAAGATAGAAAATAATGAGAAAAACAACTTTGGAATCTTGTAACATTTCACTCCTCAAAAAATAAGGAAAGTAAAAATAAAAATGGAAGGAAAAGTGTGTGACAAGGATTATCTCTCAGTCCTGGAGTCATTTTTATTACTAGTGAACATTAAAGTCGTGGGTAAGAGTTCATTATACCTGTGACTTGGTACTTTATACATGCAGGTCAAGGTATGTTAGAATCCATAAAATATCCATTATTTGGCCAGAGAAGCAAAGGGTTATCGTCATCTTTTATATCCTTTTCGTCCTATTGGGAAAAAAAACTCAATTCAATTCAATATATACGAGAAAAAAGAAAGACGTTACTTGTGTGTAATAAATATACTGGTTTTATTTTGTCTTTATCATGGACTAGTTTTGTTTGGTATATTTCAACATTTCTGGTATTTCCTTATACTTGCAATACATCCCTACATCCCTTCACGTATTTCGAAAACGTTCTGCCTAGTGTGCTGATAACATTTTACAGAATTTCGTGATATATTCTATCTTTTCCCCACAATTGTAACGCGTCGCACCGTTATGTTCCTTTGTTATGTTACAGTTATCAAGTTTTCTCCATTTCCATTTCATACAGGTTTGTCACATCAAATTTTTAACGCATCAAATATTCAACATATTAAATTTTGTTCATAAACAGAAAATATCAAACTCATTTATATTGCAACAGACAGGACAGCTTGCCTGGAGCCTGCTTACACCCCCCCCCCTTCCCTCCCTTTCCCTCCCCCTCTCTCTACCTTCAATGATCCGATTCTTCTCTCCAAAGGCCCTTTTCTTGCCTGGGGTGAAATGTCAAAAGTTTCAACAGTCATTCGTATCTGATTCTCCCTCGAGGCTGCAATCTCTCTCACGTCTCTTCACGATCTAGTTTATTTCATTGGTGTTGCGAGGCAATGAACGACAAGTGGAATGGATGACTCTCTCTTTTCTACTACTGTCACTATCATCACCGCCATTACCAAGTGTAGTATTGCACCACTATTACCACTACTACCGCCATCACTGAATATTTCACTGCTCCATCATTTTCTCGTAACATGTCATGCATTCTGTCTTCTCGTCTTGGCGCGCACCAGCTAGAATTATTTAGTGTTGTGATTTTTATTCCGTGTCACATCCAAGCAATCCGTCTGTCCTTCCGCGTATTGTTATTGCGTTCATATTGATGTTGAGACTCACCAGATTTATGCAACACGCCTCGCCACGCCATACACAGTTTTAAATATTTGTTATTAATCTACACCAGGATTTAGGTCACTCAGTGGCAGCAAGCTTTAAAAAACGTGAACAAAACACACAACACACTAATATTTTTACAATCTTTCCTTTATAAACATTTGATATACTTATTCCTTCATATATTCCATTTTCCCTTTCCTCTATTATCTCTTTCAATGTCTCCTTTTCTCCCTTCCTTCCTTCTCTCCCTACACCATCGTAATACACACACCTTTCTACTCACGGGAGGTAACACAGGTAGACGCAACGCTAATGAGGGTCGTACTAGAGCCTACAGTATCCCAGGTAACACATTTTGAACCCATCTTGGGCCTAAAGGTGAAAGAAATGGCCAATAACCCTCAGACGAGTAGGTTCACGACCTCCTCCCTGAATATTCAACTTGGTTCCCCGAAACTCATGTAGTTGAGAACCTTGTCAATAGATGTCGTTGGGTGGCTGGTGTAGTGTGTGGCGCGCGGCCTGACCCTATCTACTATGTGTCTACTCTCTACTCTCTACTCTCTCTCTCTCTCTCTCTCTCTCTCTCTCTCTCTCTCTCTCTCTCTCTCTCTCTCTCTCTCTCTCTCTCTCTCTCTCTCTCTCGACGACTACCGTTTTTCTTTTTAGTTTTTTATTTCCTGCTCTTTTTTTTTTCTTAACTTTTACTCCTGTCTCGTTTATATTCTCTCCTCTTTAAAGAAAAAAAATTCATTGTATTTTCTATTTCTCTCTCTCTCTCTCTCTCTCTCTCTCTCTCTCTCTCTCTCTCTCTCTCTCTCTCTCTCTCTCTCTCTCTCTCTCTCTCTCTCTCTCTCTCTCTCTCTCTCTCTCTCTCTCTCTCTCTCTCTCTCTCTCTCTCTCTCTCTCTCTCTCTATCTCTCTCTCCAAAACAAACATTAACCCCTCCCATCTGGTTTCAGGAAAAGGAGGAAGGGACGGGAATGAGAGGAGGGGAGGGGAGAGGAGGGAGGAGAGAGAGAGAGAGGGAGGGAGTAGGAAAGGGGAAGGGAGGGGAGTAGTGAGAGGAGGGGGAAAGAGGGAGTAGTGAGAGGGGAGGGAGAAGTGAGGGGAGGGGGAAGGGAAGGGAGGGGAGTAGCGATGGGAGGGAAGGGAGGGGAAAGGAAGGGAGGGGAAGGGAGAGGAGTAGAGGCTTGTTGCTCCTTCTTGGTGCTCCCTAATAGTTACTTTTACTTTTATGGTTAAAGTTTGTATTGGAAATAGTCATGTTTATGTGTGCGAGTGTGTGTGTGTGCGTTAGTGTGTGTGCGTTTGCGTGCGTGTGTGTGTATGTGTAAGCTTTTCTAGTATGGATTAAACGATAACAAAAGCAAAGGTATTTATTTTTCACTATCAGGAAGAGGTTTTCTATTTATTTTGTCCTCTTGTCAAACGTGTAAATTCTCTGAGTATATTTATTAAGCTGGTATAAATAAGAGTGTTTTAAAGTGCACTTTTGTTTACTAATACAATGGAGATTAACTGAATTGTAATGCACTTGAGAGAAAGTTGTCACGTCTCCCTCCCTTCCTCTACCCTAGTTTTGCAAGTATAAATGCATCCGAAGTTTTGAGTGAGATTTAACACTGTATCAACACTCTGCCTTGCGCTCTCAAAAACATACACGAATACAAGCACCCACACACACACACACACACACACACACACACACACACACACACACACACACACACACACACACACACACACACACACACAGACAGACACACACACACATACACACAACCCAAAAAACGCACATAAAAACACACACAAGCACACCAGTCATGATGCAAAGTAGTTAAATATTGCAAACCAGATACATGTTGGACATTGCTTCATTTATCGTTTTTGTAATTGATTTTGTTAATCGGGAATTGCTCCGTATGTATATGTGTGTATTTGTGGACGTGTGTGTGTGTGTGTGTGTGTGTGTGTGTGCGTGTGCGTGTGCGTGTGCGTGTGCGTGTGCGTGTGTGTGTGTGTGTGTGCGTGTGCGTGTGTGTGTCAGAGAGCGATGATCAAAGTCTCCAGGTTTCAAGGGAAATGTAAAATTCTCTTTCGAATTCCTCTGGCCTCGATTTTGATCCTTCATTAAACAGACGTAAAGTCAACTCTTGTCTTGTTAGTCTCAATTAGAACTTTGCTGTTTGATAACATGATTTCAAGTAATTGTGATGCCTCCAACGCCTCACTCTATCTGTATGTCTGTGTATCTCGCTATCAGCAATTGTTACAGAATTAAGGTTAACACTCATTTTCTTTCACATATTTTCTGAAGTCTTTGGTATTTTATAATCTTCCATCAGATTATCCCAAGCTATTCAAGGGAAATGGACTTTTCCTTGTATGTTGGATTTTGTAGGGATGAGAGTGGAAGGAGACTGGAGGCAAAGGGAAGGAAAGGAGATAGAGAAAGAGGGATGATGAGGAGGTAGAATCGGGTGGATTTAAGATTGATATTCGTTGTTTTAGGAATGTGTTCTTATTTTTATTGTTATTAATATTATTTTTTATATTATTATTACTATTATTTATTTTTCTTCTATTTTGCTTTGAATAACCATCTTTCCTTGTTACTCTGAAGAGACATTTAAGGAAGCTGCTTCATTATAAACTGTAGCGAGACAAAGACACGTCAGCCATCCATCGTCCTCCTCAGTACACGCTGTGACTGTAAACAAAGGTGACGGACAGGACGTGACAAGTGTAAACAATCTTAACGAAGGCAAATATAAAAACCATAACGTACTGAGATAGTGATGGTAATGCAGTCCAACGCCATGCACCAACGCACAACACTCACTTATACACACTCTCAAGGTGGTCTTCGTAATAAAAACCAGCGGTGAAGGACGTGGGTTCATTAGGAAACTGATCACATGCGTTGGGAGGAGAACGTGAGAGAAATATTATGTCTCGATAGTCGAAGTGTAGCTGTAACATTTTTTTTTTATCCTTTTCACTTCAAGACAGACAAAAAAGTGAAGAAAAAAATAACTGACTGGTAAATATATATTATAAGAAAAATCAAATACAACAAAAACTTTAATATATGTATTCTTAATGTTTGTGTTCAATATAAACTTACATCACACTGCAACGGAGAGAGAGAGAGAGAGAGAGAGAGAGAGAGAGAGAGAGAGAGAGAGAGAGAGAGAGAGAGAGAGAGAGAGAGAGAGAGAGAGAGAGAGAGAGAGAGAGAGAGAGAGAAGACAGAGAGAGAGAGAGACAGAGAGACAGAGAGACAGAGACAGAGACAGAGAGAGACAGAGAGCTCATTTCAGAAATAGTTGTAAAGTCGTTTCATGTAATTAACTTTATGTAACATTTTTCCTTCCATATCTTCCCCGCGCTAATTTCCTTTTCTTTTTCTTCGCCTCTGTGTGTCTAACATCGTATCCTCGTGACCTCCATTCGCTCCCTCCACTCTTCATTCTATTTTTAATCCTCTCCTCTTAAGTTCCTTCTCTTAAACACACATTTACACCCTACGGCCAGTATATAACTTGTGCTTTCTTCTATAATCCTTAAATACTGTCTTTTTCATTATCCTCATTTTGTCTTTCTTCTTCTTGTTCTCCTTCCTTCTCCTTCTCCTTCTCTGCCTTCATCGCCTTGCCGTACCAGCTGCATGTGTCTTGCCTCCACCTTGTAGCTTGTCTCGAGTGATTTGTGGTTTGTCTATCCTTAGCGTTCGTATGAGGATGTGTCTGGCTTGCCTTCCGCTATTTTGAGAGAGAGAGAGAGAGAGAGAGAGAGAGAGAGAGAGAGAGAGAGAGAGAGAGAGAGAGAGAGAGAGAGAGAGAGAGAGAGAGAGAGAGAGAGAGAGAGAGAGAGAGAGCGAGAGAGATAGAGAGAGAGAGAGAGAGAGAGAGAGAGAGAGAGAGAGAGAGAGAGAGAGAGAGAGAGAGAGAGAGAGAGAGATTTACATATTTTCCACAAGTTGAATATATATATACACTCTAATAGTTATAATGTAAGAAAGCCATGGAAGGAAATATGGTGTATTAATATTCAACCCAAATAAATTTCCTACCAGGCTGCCTCTCTTTATCTACTGTTTAATTTCCGTGATGTGAAGTATGTATGTTTACTTATTCATTTACTAACTCATTTTCTTCTTCTCTTCAACAGGTAAGCTATGAGATGTCGCTTCTACGTTGCAGTAAGTCTCCCTCTACTGTACATTGTCTTCAAATACTACCAAAAAAGAGTGAGGAGAAGCATAGGAGATAACAAAATAGGTATGTTCATTTATAGCAGTTAATCTTGTTTCGTCTTGGGCAGCTGGTGTGAATTCTTTCAACACACCAACGCGAGAACGAAGGAAAGGGGAAAAAAACGGGGAAAAAAGATGAACAGGGGCGGGAGGAGTAAAAAAAGCGTAGTAATTTAAGTCCTGAAAGCGGATCATGGATGGGGTTGAGATGAGGAAGTGTGGGAGGAGGTGGAGAAAGATAAAAAAAAATGACCCGGTGAAGGTATGAAAGAATTGTGTTTTCTTTAGAGCAAGGCGAGCTGCTACACTATCGAGGGATTGAACGGGGATGAGAGAGCGAGTCAGGGCAGAGCAGAGAGGCAAGAACACACACACACACGCTTAAGATGTTCACAGGTCAGAGCCGCGGGTAATCTTTTTAATAAGCGGTGACATCAGCTCGTCGTCGTAGCGTATGTGTGGAGGGCCGACTAATTGCCCGGGAAGTTTCATGATGAGACTGTAATTAGTTTTTAGAAGGTGGAGAAGGGTTGCCGGCGGGTTGGACGGCGTGTGGAAGGGAAAGGAAGGGGATGATAGGAAAAAAGGAGAAAGAAGATACTGGAATACATGTAAGACAGAGGAATGGACAACATAGTGCAAGAAAAGAATGTGTTATTTATTTTATTTATGGTGCTTTCACACACACACACACACACACACACACACACACACACACACACACACACACACACACACACACACACACACACACACACACACACACACCCCAAGCATTCCTACCCCCAAGAAAAATCACTAAACTAAAACTAAATTTCTTATAATATTGAAACTCGTTGCTTTTGTGTTGATTTAGGAACCATTTTAGTCAACAAACGTCTCATACATAAAGGGAGAAGGACCATCATTATCCCAATGTTCACTGCCTTATCGCTCCTCCACCCTCCCAGCAGCCTCGTATATATAGGAAAAGGTTCATTAATATCACAGTTTTCACCCTTTAACACGAGAACCCCTGGCCGCCCCACACGCCTCTCTCTCTCTCTCCTCTCTCTTTCTCTCACGTATCTCCGTTATTATAAGCCAACCCTGAGAGAGAGTGGGAGAGAGAGAGAAAAATATGAAAAGATGTCACTCCTCGTCCCTGCCACACCATACCGGCAGGGGAAAGGGAATGGTAACTCCCTAACATAACCGACAAGTTTACCGTCTGCTGGAGTGGGAGTAAAGAGTCGCTCCCGCACCTTGTTGCCTGCATCCCCTTGCCTCTCTAGTCGCAGTGGTTTTGCATATCAGGTGACGTGCATCGACCTCTTGCCGTTACCGTTTATCCCAGACAGAATATTGTTCGAGTTCAAATTTTCAATTTGGTTTCGTCAGGATAATCTGTTGTTTGGTTTCCTTGCTATTGGTTATTGTTTTGTTTCTTGTTTTGTTTTTTCTGTCGTTCTCTGGAATTTGATTGTGGATGTTGTGGGAATTGGTTAGTGTTTTGGTATGAGTAAAAAGGTGAATGTGTAATCTGTAAAATAATTGTTGTGTTGAATCACGTAACAAAAAGAATATAAACAAAACATGTGAGTGAAATTGAACTCAAGTAAAACGCTGAAAGAAGATTAAGATAAAGCTGTACATTTTTTATTGTTTCGCTCTGTCTGTCTCTGCAAACTTTCATATATTTTACATTGGAGTTGTGCATGACTATTGCATCCAGGTTTGCATCGGATGTGTTTCTCAACCTGACTATATATAACTTGCTGCTGAACAGATTGTCTTATAAAGCGACAAGAAAATGGAAAGAGAAAAAAAACAAAAACAGCAGAAGACAAGCCAAAGTTTTCCACAAGCTGAAAGACCACAAAAGAAAAGTTGTTTCAAGAAGAGACAGCGTCAGAAACAAAAACAAAACAGTGTATTAATTCATCAAACTCACTGGTGGTATGAAAAGAAAAAGAAAAACATACGAAAAAATACTCCACACCAGAAATCACTCTATATGAAAACCATCGAGACTTATTATTTGTTTTGGAAATAGAGGCAGAGAGAGCAGCGTGCAGTGTGGTGACCGCTGCTGCCCACTAGTTATGTAAGGCGGAGGAGGCTGGCGGATAGCTCAGGGGCAACACTGGTCAGCAGCCTCATGCAAGATTCCTGCCGCTCTCTCGGGGGAGTGGAAGGAGCGGCAGTAAAGGAAGGGATGAGGAATGGCACAGAAAATCAGAATTAGTGTTTGATGTTCTACTACTACTACTACTGCTACTTATATACTACTGTCACTATTGCTACTACATCTGCTACTAACAGTATTGACGTTAATCTTTATGTGCTATTTCTCTCGCCCTTTCCTTCTCCATTTATTTATGTTGAACCCACCATCCTTTACTAATCTCTTCTCTCTCATAACTTGATTTACATAGTCGATGAACCTGTAGAATAGTAACGAACACCAACAACATTAGTATAGATATAAAAACAATCTAAAATAAAATGAGAAGAAATAATAGAAGAAATGATAAAAGTAAATCAAGTCCCACAACTAAACTAATAATACTGTTGTCTTAAAAAAAAACTCATCGTAAAGCAAAAAATTAGATGAATAATAATGAAAACAAATGATACAAAAAAAAATCCGTCTAAGACACTTCAGAAACCATCATCACGAACGTTAAAAAATGTTGAAAAAAAAACCCCATATACTCAAAAAAATTTCCCCTTGATAACGAACCTTAGAATTACTTGACACGTACAGGAAGTGGTTGTCACACTCACCTGGGCTTTCATTGGCCGTCTGATTGCAGGTGAGGTGGAAATGGCAGTGAGGAGAGAAGGCTAAGAGTATGGTGTTGACGGTGTAGTGTTGGAATGGTGGAGGTGATATAATTCTGATGATGGTGGTGAAGCTGAAGGTTGAATGTGTGGTGAGGACGGTAGATACGACGTAGTGGTGGGCGGTATAGAGGTGAAAATGGTGATGTTTAGATGGTAGAGAAGATTATATTTGTTTTAGAAAGTCTTTGGTGTTATGTAATAGCAGATAATGTACTCCGTTGTAGGTTTCTAAATAATTAAATGATAGCATGTAGAAGCAGAACAAATAATGAGAGAAAATAGAGCATCAATGTATATATAAAAAAGACCTTAGAAGCAACATATGAATTAAACAATGAAGGAAGAACAAAAGTAAATAGTAATAGTAAGAGAAAACAGAATATAAATATAAATCGGGAGAAAAAACATGAGTGAAAAGTCAAGCAATTTACCCACACGTTCCTAAAAAATGTAGGAAAAAAGAAGTAGATCAATTGTACTCAAGAGACGAGACAATAAATATAAGAAAAGGAAAAGGTTATTCCGAAATGTCAAAAGGGAGAGGCGAGGATAAGAAAAAGTACCTGTCTTGGGAGGTTGCGAGAGAGAGAGAGAGAGAGAGAGAGAGAGAGAGAAGAGAGAGAGAGAGAGAGAGAGAGAGAGAGAGAGAGAGAGAGAGAGAGAGAGAGAGAGAGAGAGAGAGAGAGAGAGAGAGAGAGAGAGAGAGAGAGAGAGAGAAGAGAGAAGAGAGAGAGATAAAAAGCTGCTGGTTTCTTTGGGACGTAAAAAAAAAAACCAGAGATGATTATATATTTAACTCAAGATTGGATGGAGGTTAGTCAATTATTCACGTGATTTCCTTCTCTTTTTGTCTTCAACTTGATTGGTCGATTAACGAATTTGAACAGAAAACGGAGGAATAATTGATCGAATTTTTGCTGAATTAAGTTGTTAGTATCAATTTTTAGGTGCTACTTTGGATTGTTATCTATGTGTCATAAATCTACTTTATTATGCGATTTACACTTTATATTAAGATCTACGTGTCATGAATCTACTTTGGTGTGCAATCTACACTTTATATTGCGAGTGTGAGTGAAATTGAAGGTCCTACGAGGAGAGGAAGGCCAGTTATAAGATGGAAGGAAAGGAGGATACTATTCTATACATTTTTGACGTAAACTTCATACATTTCGAGTTATTCAAAATAACTTGACTTCAGCCAAGAAGACAAATGGGTGGGGAACGTTAGTTAGGTTAGGTTCGGTTAAGGTTAAAGTTTTGTTAATATTTCAACACAACTCATGAAAATTGGTACCAAGGGGTTCTCGGGCAAGCTGATCACGAATCTGGAATTAGTTTTTGTCATTACTATAATATTTGGATTTTCCATTTTGTGGCCCGTAAATTCCACCAGAATTGAGGTCAAAAAAGGTTTTCCCAATTTACTACGTAAATATTAGTCCTACAAGAAAGTTGTATAGAAGTAAGGTTATGGAGTTTGATAATGTATATCACATATAGTCATCATCTTTTCAATAACTCAAATATTTATGAAGAAAATTAAAATTTTATGAAAGAAATGTATGCATAATACTTTACACTCCTACATCTATATTTACATTCCAATTAAATTTTATCTTAACTCATTAGAACGAACGTTTCCTGCTCTTTCTTTTATATTAAGTATGTTTTTTACGTAAACCCCATACATTTCGAGTTATTTCAAAATATGTGGTTTATCAAAAAATATCATGAAAATTTTCCACACCTCCGAATCTCATGAAAATTGATACAATGAGGTTTTCAGTTATGCTGAACACGAATCTGGACTTATTTTCCTGATTACTATAATATCAAACTGTATTTCACCCTTGCTTGACTAATAACATTAATGAAATAACCATTATTTAACTTTACTGGCTGATGCTGGTCTCCTTGACAAAAATACATAGAGATGACCTACCCCAAATTTACTTTCCTAAATATACTTCTTTTTCTTCTTCTTCTTCTTCTTCTTCGTCTTCTTCTTCGTCTTCTTCTTCTTCTTCGTCTTCTTCTTCGTCTTCTTCTTCTTCTTCTTCTTCTTCTTCTTCTTCTTTTTCTTCTATTTCATCTTCTTATTTTTCTTATTATTATTAATGTTATTATTTTACATACTATACTAAACACACACACACACACACACACACACACACACACACACACACACACACACACACACACACACACACACACACACACACACACCTATTAGCATCCATCCCTCGTGTACACATAGATCATAACACACATCCCATTGCACGTACATGATGTGAAGTCTTACGTTCATGGGGGTGACTGGTGCACATAATGGTGAAGTAATGACTTGCCAAATGCAAATTCTCTTTTTTCTCCCTCCAGAAAATTCATTGATTCTGAAATTCTGTTGCATTTCGCATGTTGAATATACGACCACGAGTTAGGATTTGGCGGACATGGTGCCTACTTGTGTCAGTTTAGCGTGTGCGCGTGTGTGTGTGTGTGTGTGTGTGTGTGTGTGTGTGTGTGTGTGTGTGTGTGTGTGTGTGCGTGTGTGTGTGTGTGTGTTCATGATTAATACACCTGTTTCCAGCCTAAAACCAGGCAACATTTTACAGGAAACCACTGACTGTACACTTTCGGTTTGAAGGAGAACAACCGGAATGAAATGTAAACAGTTTTTTTTTCCCTTACCATTTACTATTTATTCATTTTGTTTAACTTTTGCTTTTTATACCACAACATGCATAGAAGAAAAAAAAATGTTATACCTCGGTTTATATGGTTAACTTGATGCTTAATTGCGGGATACACAGAAGTAACCTATAAATATTAATGATAAAAATAAATATTAATGATAAAAATAAATATTAATGATAAAAATAAATATTAAAAAAAAAATAAATATTGATGATAAAAATAAATATTAATGATAAAAATAAATAATAATGATAAAAATAAATAATGATAAAAATAAATAATAATGATAAAAATAAATATTAATGATAAAAATAAATATTAATGATAAAAATAAATATTAATGATAAAAATAAATATTAATGATAAAAATAAATAATAATGATAAAAATAAATAATAATGATAAAAATAAATAATAATGATAAAAATAAATAATAATGATAAAAATAAATATAATGATAAAAATAAATATTAATGATATAAATAAATATTAATGATAAAATAAATATTAATGATAAAAATAAATATTAATGATAAAAATAAATATTAATGATAAAAATAAATATAATGATAAAAATAAATAATAATGATAAAAATAAATAATAATGATAAAAATAAATAATAATGATAAAAATAAATAATAATGATAAAAATAAATATAATGATAAAAATAAATATTAATGATAAAAATAAATATTAATGATAAAAATAAATATTAATGATAAAAATAAATATTAATGATAAAAATAAATATTAATGATAAAAATAAATATTAATGATAAAAATAAATATTAATGATAAAAATAAATATTAATGATAAAATAAATATTAATGATAAAAATAAATATTGATGATAAAAATAAATATTGATGATAAAAATAAATATTAATGATAAAAATAAATATTAATGATAAAAATAAATATTAATGATAAAAATAAATATTAATGATAAAAATAAATATTAATGATAAAAATAAATATTAATGATAAAAATAAATATAATGATAAAAATAAATATTAATGATAAAAATAAATATAATGATAAAAATAAATAATAATGATAAAAATAAATATTAATGATAAAAATAAATATTAATGATAAAATAAATATAATGATAAAAATAAATATAATGATAAAAATAAATATTAATGATAAAAATAAATATTAATGATAAAAATAAATATTAATGATAAAAATAAATATTAATGATAAAAATAAATATTAATGATAAAAATAAATATTAATGATAAAAATAAATATTAATGATAAAAATAAATATTAATGATAAAAATAAATATTAATGATAAAATAAATATTAATGATAAAAATAAATATTAATGATAAAAATAAATATTAATGATAAAAATAAATATTAATGATAAAAATAAATATTAATGATAAAAATAAATATTAATGATAAAAATAAATATTAATGATAAAAATAAATATTAATGATAAAATAAATATTAATGATAAAAATAAATATTAATGATAAAAATAAATATTAATGATAAAAATAAATATTAATGATAAAAATAAATATTAATGATAAAAATAAATATTAATGATAAAAATAAATATTAATGATAAAAATAAATATTAATGATAAAAATAAATATTAATGATAAAAATAAATATTAATGATAAAAATAAATATTAATGATAAAAATAAATATTAATGATAAAAATAAATATTAATGATAAAAATAAATATTAATGATAAAAATAAATATTAATGATAAAAATAAATATTAATGATAAAAATAAATATTAATGATAAAAATAAATATTAATGATAAAAATAAATATTAATGATAAAAATAAATATTAATGATAAAAATAAATATAATGATAAAAATAAATATAATGATAAAAATAAATATAATGATAAAAATAAATAATAATGATAAAAATAAATATTAATGATAAAAATAAATATAATGATAAAAATAAATATTAATGATAAAAATAAATATTAATGATAAAAATAAATATTAATGATAAAAATAAATATTAATGATAAAAATAAATATTAATGATAAAAATAAATATTAATGATAAAAATAAATATTAATGATAAAAATAAATATTAATGATAAAAATAAATATTAATGATAAAAATAAATATTAATGATAAAAATAAATATTAATGATAAAAATAAATATTAATGATAAAAATAAATATTAATGATAAAAATAAATATTAATGATAAAAATAAATATTAATGATAAAAATAAATATTAATGATAAAAATAAATATTAATGATAAAAATAAATATTAATGATAAAAATAAATATTAATGATAAAAATAAATATTAATGATAAAAATAAATATAATGATAAAAATAAATATTAATGATAAAAATAAATATTAATGATAAAAATAAATATTAATGATAAAAATAAATATTAATGATAAAAATAAATATTAATGATAAAAATAAATATTAATGATAAAAATAAATATTAATGATAAAAATAAATATTAATGATAAAAATAAATATTAATGATAAAAATAAATATTAATGATAAAAATAAATATTAATGATAAAAATAAATATTAATGATAAAAATAAATATTAATGATAAAAATAAATATTAATGATAAAAATAAATATTAATGATAAAAATAAATATTAATGATAAAAATAAATATTAATGATAAAAATAAATATTAATGATAAAAATAAATATTAATGATAAAAATAAATATAATGATAAAAATAAATATTAATGATAAAAATAAATATTAATGATAAAAATAAATATTAATGATAAAAATAAATATTAATGATAAAAATAAATATTAATGATAAAAATAAATATTAATGATAAAAATAAATATTAATGATAAAATAAATATTAATGATAAAAATAAATATTAATGATAAAATAATATTAATGATAAAAATAAATATTAATGATAAAAATAAATATTAATGATAAAAATAAATATTAATGATAAAAATAAATATTAATGATAAAAATAAATATTAATGATAAAAATAAATATTAATGATAAAAATAAATATTAATGATAAAAATAAATATTAATGATAAAAATAAATATTAATGATAAAAATAAATATTAATGATAAAAATAAATATTAATGATAAAAATAAATATTAATGATAAAAATAAATATTAATGATAAAAATAAATATTAATGATAAAAATAAATATTAATGATAAAAATAAATATTAATGATAAAAATAAATATTAATGATAAAAATAAATATTAATGATAAAAATAAATATTAATGATAAAATAAATATTAATGATAAAAATAAATATTAATGATAAAAATAAATATTAATGATAAAAATAAATATTAATGATAAAAATAAATATTAATGATAAAAATAAATATTAATGATAAAAATAAATATTAATGATAAAAATAAATATTAATGATAAAAATAAATATTAATGATAAAAATAAATATTAATGATAAAAATAAATATTAATGATAAAAATAAATATTAATGATAAAAATAAATATTAATGATAAAAATAAATATTAATGATAAAAATAAATATTAATGATAAAAATAAATATTAATGATAAAAATAAATATTAATGATAAAAATAAATATTAATGATAAAAATAAATATTAATGATAAAAATAAATATTAATGATAA
>JAPQNM010000014.1:3809953-3837624 GCA_029783475.1 Metacarcinus magister | reverse complement strand
CGCAGTAAAATGAAGTAGTAGTAGTAGCAGTAGTAGTAGTGCTGTTATTAATACACACTTATAACTATAAGACATATATTACAGAATGAAATCAAAGCCAAGACGAGTAGAAACAAAACACGAACCAACGAGGAAAAGAAAAATGACCTCTCTACCTAAGCACCTGAGAAGCTCCACTAATCACACCATCATTAGTGCCACCGTCCGAAACCCTACACTAAAAAAAACAGCCAAGGGAAGGTAACTTGGAACACAGAGATCATGAACACCACCAAGCAAAGAACAATATGAAGTGTGCCTCTTTACTTTACTTTAATGAACAAAATAGAGTAAAAAAAAAGTCGCTCTAAGTATTATTATTGTTTACCTTCCTTTCTTTCTCTAAACCATCGTCTATATCTATCTCCTCCCTTGCTCTCTTTCTTTATATTTTCCTTCGCCCTTCAACTCCTCAATTGGTCTTCCACCCTTCGCCTTCCCCTCTGCATTTCCTCTTTAGCCCCTCTTTCCACGCCTATCTCCTCCTCCTCCACCTCCTTCTCCTCCTCCTCACCTCCTGCCACAGCCGTAAGCCCCCTGCCTCCTCTCTCTCGTCCCCTGCAACCAATATTCCACGAGTGTCGTTGGGGACGCTACCCCCGGCGGTCACTGGGCGTCTCAAGTTTCTAGCGGACTTTCTGCTCTCGCTCTACCTTCCTATATTAGTGAGTTAGGTGGCAAGCCGCTTCTCTCCGGAATAACTTCACTTGTTGGGGTTGTGTGGGGGAAGGATTTTTGTTCTCTCTATCTTTTGTTTTCTTCTCTTTCCTTTTCTTATTTTATCTTCTCTTCTTTTCATTTTTCTTCTTTCCTCTTGTTTTATTTTATCTTATCTTATGCCATCTTGATTTTATTTTCTCTCTCCTTCTCTTCTCTTCTCTTCTTTTTTATTTTATTCTCTTTCTCGTACTAGGATTATCTATTTTTTAAAGGGAGTTTGGTAAGCTTTCTACTTGCGTTATTTTGTGTTGTTTCGTGCATTCTGTTGCCTCTGTGGCGTATTTTTCTATATTTTATCTTTTCGTCTTTAGGGATTTAGGGATTTGTGTCTTTCCTGTCAATTTCACTTCCATGAGATTTTGAAGAGAAATTTCATTAATTTTCACAGGTTGTTTGGAAAAGCTATAAAGATTTTTCTTCTTTTTTCTTACTTTACTATCTATCTAAATTGTTTTATGTAGAGACATTTGTTATTGCAACATTTATAATTTATATTTATCTAGCCATCTATATATCTATATGTCTATCTATCTATTTATCGAATTATCGTATCATTCAACAGAAAAGAAAAATAAATAAATTCTAGAGTAACTTTATCAACCATTGAATATTCCACAAAAAATAACATTTATCAGAAAACGTTAAGCAAGAAAATGAAACGAAAACATGAAAACAAATCATAAAAACAAAAAATTGCAGTTTCTCATCCACCTAACATCCTCTTCTCCCTCATTCTTCCTCTTCTTCCTACTCTTTCTTCTTCTCTTCCTCCTCCTCCTCCTCCTCCTCCTCCTCCTCCTCCTCCTCCTCCTCCTCCTCCTCCTCCTCCTCCTCCTCCTCCACGTCCCTTGACACGCGCTGCTTTCATGCCCTTAAATTGAAGGTAAATGTGACTGTTTTCCTCGCTGCCTGGTCCTCCCAGTGTGATGCTTTAGGACAACAAACTCATCTTCTTTAATCTCCTTCTAGTTCGATTGCCACTTAAATCTTGCCCGAGTACTCTGGAGCTGTTGATGTATGACTTGAAAACAACTTAAATTCATGTTTGGTGCTTAAATATTTATGGTGTTACCTTTTCATCTTGAGTCAATTCATAAACTGATATTCTTGTACGAGTATTTGTAAAACGTTGATTTTTGTTATAGCAATATATTTTGTTGAATTTATGTTCAGGTTTTAATTCATCTGTCGCTCAGTAACTCGCCAAATGTTGATCTTATTCCCGTGTAAACATGATCAATACAACACCTGGGACCCAGATTATTGTGAAGAAAGAGTTATGAAAAGCAAAAACATGATTTCTACATTCAACAAAGAATTTCTCATTATACTTAAAGTCAATTAGTTCTCCTTTAAATTTAAGGAACTCTCTTTTAAAGAAAATCAAGGAATACTTATGAAATATTAATCCGCTAATTGTGAGAGAGAGAGAGAGAGAGAGAGAGAGAGAGAGAGAGAGAGAGAGAGAGAGAGAGAGAGAGAGAGAGAGAGAGAGAGAGAGAGAGAGAGAGAGAGCAGGGGTAAGAATGCATAATATGATACAGGAATAGACATACACACACCCATACAGACAGAGAGACAGACACAGACAGAAAGACATATAGACTGGCCGACAGAAAGACAGATAGAGCAATATAAAGAACATAAGGACAACGAGGTGAAGAAGGAGGCAGCCTGTCACCTTTAAGACATGAGTGAAGAATTTGAAAGACTTCCCAGTTTAGTGAGGCTTCGTTTCATCCCTTTTCGTGAACCTTCAAACTATTTCGTTCATTTCCATCTACTCTATTCCTATTTTTTTAGATTTTCTCTGCCTTGAATTTTTTTTACATATTTGTGTGATGTGTTTATTCCCATCAATGTTCCTGTGTACATTTAATTTATTCATCACTAATTTCATTATCTATTTATTTTTATCACCTTGTATATCACCCTCTATAACAATTTCAACACATACGTAATATCCTCAAGCCATAAAATACTTGCACATAATCGTACTACAACATAAGTAATAATCATGTAATAGGAACGAAGAGAGATAAGGTAGCAATACAAAAGCAATATATACACACACATATCGTATAGCCAAGGACACGTGTAAGTATTTTTTCCATCCTACGAAGCTATACATACATACAGACAGACAGACATACACACCTCTGTCTACCATTCCTTCCCTGTCCATCTGTCTATCTCTCCGTCCAGGTTACTCTGAGTCATTACCTTCGTTGCAACATACAATAGGCTGGTAATTGAAACCGTGTAGGGAGGAAAGTTAGCGGAGAGAACTTTGAAGTGACTGGGAAAATTTGATATAGAGGAAACAATTGCAATGTCAGAGAGTGGAAGGCAGAAAGGAAGGAAGGAAGGAGGGAGGGAAGGAAGCGGTGTTTGAGTTTTGTTTTCACCACTTCTGCTATTCATTGATTCTCTCATTCGTCTCTGTTAGCATCATTTATAGTAATCATGTTTGTTTATTCATGTTTTATCGCCTTGTGTTTTGTTGGGGTGTGGATGGCGAGGTGGGAGAGTCATCAGTAATCTCCCTGCTGTTGATATCGAGAATTTACATAATTAATTGTAGTAATGTTATTCAAATATGTATTGGCTTTGTGTTGTAAAGACGACGGTCGATGCAATGTGTGTGTGTGTGTGTGTGTGTGTGTGTGTGTGTGTGTGTGTGTGTGTGTGTGTGTGTGTGTGTGTGTGTGTGTGTGTGTGTGTGTGCTGCCATTACCTTTCCCTGCACCTGGTAATTACTTGCACACCTTCGCCCCATACAATCCCAGCCCTCATAAAGCCCCTACATTCTCCTTCATTCCCTCTTCAACCCCTTCTCTCCCCTCACATTCCCTCCACCTGCCTTCCTCCCTTCTTCCCTTTCCTCTCCCTGACTTCCCTTTCTTCCCATACTCTAGACTTTTTTCTTGCCTTAATTTTTTTTTTCATTATTATATTCTTTCTAATCACTGTTTTTATTTTTTTTATCCTCCACGAGTCATCCCTCTTTTTTCTTTTCCAAATTTTCTCCTCTTCTTCTTCCCTTGTTCTCCACTTTTTATCCTTCATCCCTAGAAAGGTGAGAAGGCTCGGTAGTCTCACATTATCTAGTATTTCGCTCGATCTGCTAACTTGTGAACAAAGTTTGATAAAGTTGGTCCTCTCTCTCTCTCTCTCTCTCTCTCTCTCTCTCTCACTCTCTCTCTCTCTCTCTCTCTCTCTCTCTCTCTCTCTCTCTCTCTCTCTCTCTCTCTCTCTCTCTCTCTCTCTCTCTCTCTCTCTCTCTCTCTCTCTCTCTCTCTCTCTCTCTCTCTCTTATTGTTGCTGAAAGAAAATGGTAACTTGATCGAGTAGATAATTGACAGGTTATTCAATACCTACTTTTTCACATTATTTCAACCTCAGTGAAATATGACGCGCGATAGGAAGGAGAAAAAACATTAAAAAAACACTCATATTCCACGGAAGACATGTAGTATAAAATGTCTACCTGTGTGAGCATAGAAAAAGAGGAAGGAAATATTTTTTTAAACAGATTTGGTCTAACCTGTACAAAAAATATATGTTGGATCAATGAGTTTGTGTCGTAGATAATAAAAAAAAAGACGTTTATTAATAAGGTTCGATTAGCTTTTCGTTCCTGTTGTTGTTTACCTTCACCTGTTCTCGCTTTGTCATGTGGTGTCAGTGTTGGATTGAGAATTACTACCACTGCACCGCCGTAATCATTCATAACAGTGGCATTTACGTTCCTTTTGTTACCAGAAGGATGACGTGAACCGACTAAGTATTAAGAGAGAAAGAATTCGTATAGACTGTTGCGTTTATATATTTTCCAAACAAGCCACAAATACCCTCAGGCTTAGATAAAAGTATATTCTATTAATATTGTTACTGAACATGCCTCCGCGGTATAAGCTTTTTTTCCTACTAAAATGGTATGCATTAGCCATCTCTATATTTATCTATTTTACCAGAAAAAATCACACAAAAATAATTTATGATATGATTCAAAATATTTACTCATCGACAATTTTACCTATAGACAAACTTTATAATACAAACATTTTTCTCCTTATCGTAGAAATGTTCATATCATAAGGAGTTTAACCATACATACTAACAACTATATAAACCAATTTACTTAACTACTCTTCATCATCTTAATATTTATCATGAATACCAACGTGATCGACAACCTTAATATCTTCTTCGTCAGATCCACAGGAGAACTAGAAGCCTTGCCTTGCTTTGGACCCTGAGGTGAAGGCAAGTCGTGAAATAAGGCTTATGTGTGTGTCGTCTGCGTTTCCCTCGCGCTCAAAACCTCGGGGAAGCTCGACCAACTCGTTAAAAAGGACGAACACAGACTATCGTTAAAACTTTCTTATTCAAAGTTTAGCCGGAACGGAAATATTTAACTTTGCGGAGGGTTTTAGATGTGCCGGAAACTTGGCTGGAGGAAAACTTGCGAAAAAAATACTAAACTTTAATGTCATTAATCTATTGGAATCCTCTTATGGGCCGTCTTTCGTGTGTGTGTGTGTGTGTGTGTGTGTGTGTGTGTGTGTGTGTGTGTGTGTGTGTGTGTGTGTGTGTGTGTGCGTGTGCGTGCGTGTGTGCGTGTGTGTGTGTGTGTTTCCACGTTGATTAGCATGCGGGTTCTAAATTCCTTCTTAAATTATTGAATTATAACTTTCTTGTCTTCATCAGAGCAAAGAAAATAGCGTAATATTGTGAAAAGTAAGTTTGGGAAAGGTGAGGAGGATCGATGGAGAAGTAAAAGGTGCATAGTGATGAAGATAAGGAGAGGTTGAGGTGAAACTGAGGTTGTGGTTGTGAAGTGTAGATTATTATGGAACTACGATGGTGTAATAATATGGAATTGTGGTGAAAAAGGAGGGGAAGGAGAAGGTTAAGTATATTTGGAGTGAGAAACAGAGGAAAGGAATGAAGATTGACAACCACATCAAAATAGAAAAGAGAGAGAGAGAGAGTGAGAGAGAGAAGAAAAAAAAAGAGAGAGAGCGTTCGTTGTACACGTCAAAGCTGTGAAAGATGAATGACTACGAATATATTTTTAAACTAGAACCTTAAAGAAAAGAATTATAAAAAAAACCAGAAAACATTTTATATCCTGGAATAAATCTCTCAACATCTGAATCCATTTTTCATACAAAGAATAAAAAGAAATAGAGTTCAAAACTTAATAAAGAACAAAAATAAAAACAAAAGGACAACAACTAGTAAAAAAGAAATGCCTCTACCTCTCGAAAACTTAAAGACTAAAAACAAATACGAGAGTTAAGTAGCTTGGAAATACAAAGAATTACTGCATGACAGCAAACGGCCGCTGGGGATGGTTAGTCTGACGTAAGACTTACCGAGGTAGGAGGGAAGGATCTGGCTGGGTTCTAGTTGGGAAGGGGAGGGGAGGAGAGGAAGGAAGCAAGGCAGAGGAAGGAAGAGACGAAGGAAACGAGAGAGGTATAAAAATAAATAAAGCAAATATTGTTTTATGATTTATATGACTGAAATTCGTTCATGTATATTGCTTTTTGCTATTTGATGGACAGAAACACAGGCAAAGAATAAATATAGTGAGTAAAAAGAAAATACTAAAATGATCCCAAGATTGCGAAACAAGAAGTACGGAGAGCAACTTAAGAAACTTCCACTTTTCTATCACTTTGCCTTCCACTTTGCTGTCCTTGTATCTCTAACATGTATATACTATAGTAATAGAATGTAGCCACACGGACAGTCTCGTTAGGTGTGGAATGACTGTTGCTGTCTCTTCTTTGTACCCTTTATATTACTACTACTCCTCCTCCTACTCCTTCTTCTCGGGGTGTATCTCTAGGGAAGAATAAACAATGGAGAGAAATGTGTGTGTGTGTGTGCGTGTGTGTGTGTGTGTGTGTGTGTGTGTATTTGCGTGCGTGTGTGCGTGTGTTACCACGTATACGAGTTGCAAAATGAGTGGAATACATGAATATGAAACGTTTTGCAATCACGAACTCAAAATATACACAAAATATCATTCCAGCAAGAAGAGAGAGAGAGAGAGAGAGAGAGAGAGAGAGAGAGAGAGAGAGAGAGAGAGAGAGAGAGAGAGAGAGAGAGAGAGAGAGAGAGAGAGAGAGAGAGAGAGAGAGAGAGAGAGAGAGAGAGAGAGAGAGAGAGAGAGAGAGAGAGAGAGAGAGAGAGAGACAGACAGACAGACAGACATTTGCAGTATTACCCTTACATTTACACTTCAAAAAACGAGAAAATGAAACACTGAATGAACTGATTTTTTTTTCTTCTCCGTTTTAAGCTGTTTACAAAAAAACGAGGGAATGAGAGTGAAAGCAAAATAAGGGATGGAAGGAAATGAAAAAAAAGGGAAGGGGTGGAAGGGGAGAGGCAGACCCTGAAGGGACAACTTGACCTATATAGTCCGTACCCTTGACCTTCTAAGGGTCGGCAAGGGGGATGGAGTAGAAGAAGAGAGGACGTGACCCTAAGGCCTTTCGTATAGTATGATCCTTTCTAGTGCGCGTTTAAAGGGCCAAAAATGAGACGTTCACGTGAGCTACATCAAAGACTTTATAAATATTTACTTTCTCTCTTATCCAAGCCTTTTTTTTTAATATTTTTTTCCGACTGATTTCAAACGTAGGAATTAGTACAAATATTGAGACTTAAAATAGAGGACTTTAAATAGATATAGATAGAGAGAAAGAGAGCGAGAGATAGAGTGAGATACAGAGACGAGGATCCTGATATTGACGCTAATGGAGAGTGTGACGAAAACGAGTGAAATTCCGTGAAAGTAATCCACGACTAATTAATGACTCATCCTAACGACGCCTCGTCCTCATTACCGGTGAGCTGGAGCTAAACCAGGACTACCAATCCCTTGAATCTGTTAACGGGAAGGGAAAGGGTACAAGGGAAGGGGGCTGAGGGAAGGTACGTTTTGAGAACACGGAAATTATCTAAAGGAAACAAGTAGAGTCAGGGATGAATGGCATTACAGAGAGAGGGAGAGGATGTGTGAATGGAAGGGAGTGATGGAAGGGAGTATTGAGATGTGGCAGCTGTTTATGATGGTTAGGAAAGGGGAGTTACCAAGATGTACCTGTCGAGTAAGTTTGGGACCAGGTGAAGGTAGGCAACTCTCTACAACAAGTGATGGGATGGGAGACAAAGGAATCCAGGTTTGTGTTCCCTGCAATGTCCTGTCCTTCAGTTAAGTGTTGCAGTGGCTTGTGTTACCAAATGTTGTGTTATTGTGTGTTGCATGGCCTGTCTTGTGTTGGTGTAATGTTTTTTTAATTAAAATAGGAGTTTTATTATGTTGATATTTTGTTAAGTTATAGATGAAAGGTTAGATGGTTTGGAAACACACACACACACACACACACACACACACACACACACACACACACACACACACACACACACACACACACACACACACACACACACACACACACACACATCATATTTATTTCAAAACTCCATTGAAATTGAATAACATAGGCTAAATATTAAAAGACAGACAATCTCTCACTCTCTCTCTCTCTCTCTCTCTCTCTCTCTCTCTCTCTCTCTCTCTCTCTCTCTCTCTCTCTCTCTCTCTCTCTCTCTCTCTCGCTCTCTCGCTCTCTCTCTCTTATTTTTTCTGCTCTTTCACGATCTTTATTTCTTGCTTTAATTCCGTTCATATTCCTCGCCGTCTCTCTTCCCCCCACTCCGAAAAATCGTCCTAAGTAAGATTTTCTGGTTGGGTTGCCATAATTACATCTTGCCTCCCTGGAGCTCTGTGTCTGCGTGCGTCCCAGGCAGATGAAGGATACAAATCTACGGTAATTAATCCCCACTTTCACTTGATTCTATCCTGGTGCAGAGAAAATCACATCCCTGTCTGTGCTCTTTCTCTTTTTTTTTTTTCTCTCTCTCTCTACTCTTCTCTTTCTATTTATTTCTTTTTCTCTCTTTCTCTATGTCTCTCTACCCTTCCTTCCCTTCACTTTTACTCTCCGCCCCCAACCGCCCTTTACGTGCACTCAGGTAAGGTTAATTGCACTGCTTCAGGTGGTTTGCAACGTGACGTCAGCATCTTGAAGCACGTCATCATCGTCACTAACACCGTCACCGTCACCGTCACCTTCCCATCTGACAACAATCAATGATATGCTCTCCTAACAATCCTTAGTCATGTACCTTGGAGTGAAGAGGAGGAAGAGGAGGAGGAGGAGGAGGAGGAGGAAGGAGGGAGAGGAGGAGGAGGAGAGGGAGGAGGAGGAGGAAGGAGGAGGAGGAGGAAAGGGAGGAGGAGGAGTAAGGGGACATTCAGCTTATCCTTTAAGTAAATGAACAGACTCGAGTGGAATTATTGTCTCTCACCTACATGGCTACTGTAAGGCTTCCACTGCTTTCATTACCACTCTCAGCCGTGCATCACCTCCTCCTCCTCCTCGCTACCAATCAAGGCACCAATCACAGGCTGAGCAATACCAAAAATACGTGTTACTAACGGGTCTCTAGAATCTTTGACATACACCAGCTAGTACTGAAGATCTGATATCATTATTACTGTTACTACTACTACTACTACTACTATTACTACTACTACTACTACTACTACTACTATTACTAAAACACTAGCTAATCTATCAATACAATCCACCTACAGAATATCACTCTACCAACATTACACTATCAATATCATAACTTTACAGACACACATACCCACGTAGCATCACACTCACCACAATTATGGCCTTCCTATACACAGCAAACTACAATCACCACCTCTAACCAATAAACTCGTCCCTGTGAAATAAATCAGCCTGGTTTACAAAGCTTGCATAACACAACACGCCCCCTATCACGTCCCCCAAACCTAACGTGCTTCTTTAGTTTGTTAAGTAAACACCAAGGGCCACCGCGCCACGCCTTGCCTCTTGGAACTACGCCAGATAATCCATAAAGGTATATATCACTGGGAAAATTATGTACCTGAGGCTGACCAGGGTAGAGTAATGTGTTTTGAGCTCCATGGTGGCAGCGTAGAGGAAAAGGGAATTGTAGAGTGCATGAAAGGTTACATTTATTTGCGGTACAGTGTTGTTTTGTACACTATAGATATTACTTGGATTTCACATCTTTTTCTCATCAATTCATTGTTTAGAGACTGATATAACATGATTTTATTTGAATTAATTGTGCAGTTAGGAAGTTATCTAATATTTCTTTAATTATCACGTGCATGTTTTCAAGACTGTATCCACCTCTCTTTCCCTCACCCTTACTCTCTCCCTCTCTCTAGCTGGCCCCGAGCACCTGATCGAAGTCGTGCTCAGGTAATCATGAAAGGTGTGCACAGTCCACGTAAACCTCCTGGGGGACGCTGTGGGAGCCGAATTAACCAAGCTAATTAAGGTGGGATACTTGGCCGCCAAACACCTTCGGCAAACAAGCGAAGATGTTAATTAGAGCAGCTTGTCCACTGAGTCAACACACATTGCAGAGGTTCGCCCGCTACCCAAGGACCAATACGAGGAAAGGTGGCAGGTTCAGGAAAGAAATTGTTGTAGCCATAGGGTGTGTGTGTGGGTGTGGTGTGTGTGTGTGTGTGTGTGTGTGTGTGTGTGGGTGTGTGTGTGGGTGTGGGTGTGGGTGTGTGTGTGTGTGTGTGTGTGTGTGTGTGTGTGTGTGTGTGTGCTGATAGTTTTCTATTTGATCAAACTGATAGACAAACTTTTTTGGGGAAAACTGCAATGTACCCAAACAAAATTAATCTACTATTACTCTCTCTCTCTCTCTCTCTCTCTCTCTCTCTCTCTCTCTCTCTCTCTCTCTCTCTCTCTCTCTCTCTCTCTCTCTCTCTCTCTCTCTCTCTCTCTCAACCTAACAAACGAACCGGAAGACACAAAAGCACAACAAAAACAGGCACGTTCTTTATGCATGATGGAAACACACACACACACACACACACACACCCACCCACCCACACCACACACACACACACACACACACACACACACACACACACACCCACACACACACACACACACACACCAACACACACACCCACACACACACACACACACACATGCAAAAAGTAATAATAAAAAAATAAAAAAAGGTGATTTCATTTCCACCTGTTCCGCAACACACCAACCAACAAACGTTCCCTAACAAATTACCTCGACCTCGGAAACGCATCTCTTGAATCAATAAATCTGTTACACGTCCACTTTTCCCGCAGCGACAAAACAACAACAACAACGAAAAAGAATAAAGAGTAAGTAATCAAGACAAAAAAATACCAAATAAACAGAAATAAATAATATACCAATGACGAAAAATAGTACAAAAAAATTATATACATACTTCTCAACACCATGGCAAGGAAAAGAGGGATGCAAGGCTATAAAAAGAGGGGGAGAAATGGACTCAATTAGGTGAGGAGAGGCAGTGTCCCTTTTCGAACCCAGGGCATTACACGTTCAAGGGGATGAGAGTCAGGCGTCTGTAAGGATCCAATCAGGCGGCGCAGGAAATATGAAGGCAGTGATAATACCCAACACAGCCCACGTCACGTCGCACCCTGACTTAACACCCTTTAACCCTTCTCCCTCCTTCACCGCCTCCGACGAGAAATCTGCGAAGGTTCTTTAGCGCGTGAGAATGATGGTCGCTGTGACGTCACCTTCTCCTCCTCCCAGACAGCCAATTAGCGGTGAGGAAACTTTGCGAGACTCTCAGTGGGAGTGGCATTTAGTGTTGTTTATCGGGTAGTGATTCGTCTCCTTCTAGTGTTTCAAGTGATTTGGCGAGTGATTTTTCTTGGTCTTTTGTCTCCCTTAATTTTAGTGGGAAGACGGAGAGAGAAGGAGAGTGTGTGTGAGAGAGAGAGAGAGAGAGAGAGAGAGAGAGAGAGAGAGAGAGAGAGAGAGAGAGAGAGAGAGAGAGAGAGAGAGAGAGAGAGAGAATTACTGCATCGTACGTTGGTCAGCCTCTATTGGAAAGAGTACGTTTATGGCATCTCTCTCTCTTCTCTCTTCTCTCTCTCTCTCTCTCTCTCTCTCTCTCTCTCTCTCTCTCTCTCTCTCTCTCTCTCTCTCTCAGCATGTACGTGAATTTAAATATCACTTGTACGTTGTAAACTCTTCAATGCATCTATCTGTTCGACTATAAATTACTTCCTGTGTTCTATTGTCTTTCCACGAATGGAAGTAATTCTATCTAGGTGAAAAGCAGTCTGTGGAGTATGTAATAAGTTTTGTCTCTGTGCTAGAATTGTACCCTTTTTAAAGGATTCTATTAAAATGTACTTTCATGTTTACAGTATCTATCCTAACGTTGTTTTTTTTTAGGAAGAAATAGTTTCGTGGGATGGAGAAAAAGGAACCAGTGTTAATTCGATTTTCATTCACGTTTCAATTCTATACATGTTAACATCGTCATGCTCTAATGTAAACTTCATTTCAGGTGCATATGAACCATCCTGATTTAGCAGGTAAACTCAAACCTATTTCAAAATTTGTTGAGTTCACGTGTGACCGGCGATGGAACGATCACACGCGAAATAATGTTGGTTCATTGAACTTTCAGCATGAGTGTGTGTGTGTGTGTATGTGTCTGTGTCTGTGTCTGTGTCTGTGTGTCTGTGTCTGTGTCTGTGTCTGTGTCTGTGTCTGTGTCTGTGTCTGTGTCTGTGTCTGTGTCTGTGTCTGTGTCTGTGTGTGTGTGTGTGTGTGTGTGTGTACTCGACATCCAGCCATTAGGTTTTTTCTTACTCTGTGCACCTGTGGAGTTAGCTTGTGTGTAAGTCTAAGGGTTCGGAATAACAATTCTATAACAACCCAACAGGCAGTAATATTTGCTGAAAGGTAAAATCTCCACTAGCTGCCAATCCTACAAAGTGACAGTCTTAGAACTTTGAATGGTCGCCCTTGTTCTATGTTACTCTCACGTCATGGTTATGTGTAGAGCCAGTCGTGGTAGCTAACAGGTGCATCAGAGGGGAAGGATTCAGTGAAATGTCAACGCAACGTATAGGAGGAAAATTACATATAGATACCACATAACTGATTCCACCACGACCGCAGTAGAGAGAGGAAAAAGTCAGTGGCAGTTCCTTTCCCAGCCACACAGATACTACATACAATATACACAACCACTTCAACACACAGGAAACACTAGCACTACAAAGCCTCCAAGTCAAACCTGTAAACTCTAATCCCCAACGCAAATATTCAAAGAACACAATGGCATCTAATACACTGCAAAACTATATAACAACAAACTACAGGCTCAGAACACGCTTGAATTCACGGGAGCAACTCAAACTATTTTCATCGATGGATTTTACAAGGATTTCCACTCTGATAACTTGAGGCGCCTCGTGTCCTGCCCTGTCCTCTGACCACCTCGCCCGACACCTGTCACACGGACTAACACACCGATTATTGATTCAACGCCACATGAATCCTGGCCAGTGTTCCTACAACGCATCTAAGCTCAAATGTCAACCCTCGTCACCATATATACAAAAATAAATAAAGAAATGTACATAAACCATAAGATTATATAGTTACCATACATCTTACAACCCATAGACATAAAAAAATAAGAGAGAAAGTTAAGGTACATTATTACATCATGGTAATAAATAAACGTATAGTGATAAAACAACAATACTAACTTCTCCCGTTTCACCGAGGCCATGCAGGTGATCGTAGGGGAAGGCAGACCACTCGTAATCTTTCCCGTCCAACAAATACCAGGCAGCGTACGCCGTTGTGCTACATGGTCCACTATGGAAAATGTGTGATAGGAACATACAACCTCACCGCTGCCCCCACAACAACCCTTCATGCTGCCGCCCACCGTTTCACCCACAGCTGCCTCCGTAGCATACAGTATCAATACGTGTTAAGGGGTGAGAGAGAGAGAGAGAGAGAGAGAGAGAGAGAGAGAGAGAGAGAGAGAGAGAGAGAGAGAGAGAGAGAGAGAGAGAGAGAGAGAGAGAGAGAGAGAGAGAGAGTGAGATTGACTTTTATGACGTAACCTAAATTGTTTTATGTGTATATCTGTTCCCTTCCATAAAAATATATATATTTGATAGCAAGCTCAAGTAGAACCATTATTCTCTCTCTCTCTCTCTCTCTCTCTCTCTCTCTCTCTCTCTCTCTCTCTCTCTCTCTCTCTCTCTCTCTCTCTCTCTCTCTCTCTCTCTCTCTCTCTCTCTCTCTCTCATTCCCTCTCTCTATACTACGTAACGGGGAGTCATTACCATGTAACTTGCATCCCAACTAGTGTAATTATAACAACGTGTGATATGCAAAACAAACATTATTATTATTATTATTATTATTATTATCATCATTATTATTATCATCATTATTATTTTACTCGTCCCTCAGCCATCTGGATTCAAAATACATATCTTGGTATTCCCAGCGTGTCGTAAAAAGCAACTTAATGGGTCCAGGGCCGTGAGGCTGGATATCCTGCCTCCCCGCCCACACCCCCACCAACCCACACTCTCCCAGTAACTTTATATTCCCACAAAACAAGAAAGAAGCAGAAGGGACACACACACATACACATACGATATCTCTCTCTCTCTCTCTCTCTCTCTCTCTCTCTCTCTCTCTCTCTCTCTCTCTCTCTCTCTCTCTCTCTCTCTCTCTCTCTCTCTCTCTCTCTCATTCCCTCTCTCTAATGATAATAATAATGACAGTAGCAGGAGTAACAGTAGTAATTTTCTTCCTTTAATAATCAAATTTACCTTTTCTTGAAGTTTCCCTATGGTTATACAACTTCAATCTAACCTGACCTACCTACTATTACCCTTATTCCCTTCCAGAAACTCCATATTGTCCCTCTATCCCAATCTGCTCCCTCCCTTTCCTCTATTTCCACCACACACCCTCCCCTCCTCCCAACCACATCCCCAGCGACCCCCTAGTTTACCCTCCCGGAACCCTGCAAGTCGTATGGCCTAGAATTTAACTTTTAATAAGCGTAATTACACGACTGAGGGGAATAACTATCCTTGTTATGAATTAATCTGGAGTTGGGATTTCTCTGTTCCTAAGGGGAAAAACTGCATCACTAATGAGGTAGAGGTAAGGTTTGGTAGCCCGCCGCGCCTCAGCTACGGCAGATAAGGGCACGGATGAAAGCGGTGAAAGGGAGGGATTGAAAGGTAGGTGAATAAAGGGAAAGGGAAGTGAAATTGGATTAGTTGATAGTATGGATATATATAGTGTGGATAAAAATGAATATGGAAGTATGTAAAAAGGTGACGATCGGCATGAGAGGTGACGGGAAGCTGGTAAAAAGTGATAGAGGAATGAAGCATCGTTTTGAGAATGATAAATTACTGGTGTTATGTTAGTCATTAGATGGGAAGGACTAATGATGGAGTGAAGGCTGATAGAGTGAGGCGACTCCTTATGGCAACACTGAATTAATGTTCGGTGTTCACTTAATGATGAAAAAAGTAAACAAAATGAAGTATAATAATGATAATAATGATAGTAATGATAATAATAATAATAATAATGATAATAATAATAATAATGATAATAATAATGATAATATTAATACATCTGGTGATCTTATAGCGCTGACCTCATTCAATATTCAATAAAATTAGGTTACACTGATCTCAATTATATGGACTTGAAACAAAGCCAATATATAATGTATTGTATTCATCCGTTATGTTCAGGTTTTTTATACATACACAACTTTCTTTCACTTCAAGCTTTTCAATATTGCAGTTATCATTATTATTATGAGTTTTTTTTCTTATTTCTTGTTATAAATCATTCAAGGTTAAAAATGCGTTGAAAATGATGTTATAGTTACTGTTCTACGAGAGTTTTGAACTGAATTTTTGTAGGTAATTCAAGTTTATATCCAGGAGATGAAAAAATATTCTCAAATCATAAATAATAACAAACGTTTAAACTATTTTCTTTACAACAAACCAGAATTGCAAATGCACGCAGGTTTTTTCTTTTCTTTTCTTCTTTTCATTCTTTCTTTCTTTCTTTCTTTCTTTCTCTTTATACCTGCTATTAACATCAGAGTTTTTAAACTATTTCCAAGAACACAACAAAACGGAATGTCTTGTGCAGACTTTCCTTCCTCAGCAGCATCCCATCCTTCCTCTATCCTCCACCACCTTCCCTCCATCGACTTTCCTCTGCTCCTCTCTTTCCCTCCACTTTCCTACCACGCATTTCCTTTCCTCCCTCCACCCACTTTTACTCCTTTCTCCTTCCTCACTCCGCCCCCTCCATCACCTTCCCCTCTTACTTCCACCATCCCTTCTTTCCTATACTCTCTTCCTCCCTCACCGTCCCTGCCGCGTGAAGATCCAAGTTCACGTTTTCATAGGGTAAAAAATCACTTTTATATCAATACGCCGTGACTCACCAATTTTCGATTCGATCCTAAACTAAAAACCAAATCTAAAAAATCTAATTACTTCTCATATTCGATTTTGGAAAGACATTCTAGTCACTATTTATGTTCTTCTTTCTTTGCCGCTAGGAGAAGAAATGCAAGTCCAGCCTATCTGTTGACCAGACACTATCAAGAAGTTTTAAAGAAAGAGAAACGTACGTAATTCTGGAAAGCCTTTCGAGGGAAATTATCATCTTTTGAAAGCAATTTCACCGAGACGCTCCGCAAATCACAAGATCTCTACGCGCTCCCGCCATCGCATCTCCGCTGCTGCCGCCTCCTCGTCTTCTTCTCCCTCCCGCCCTCCATCTCCTCGCCTTTTGCCGCTGGAATCCATGCATGCGCGATGAGGCGGCGGCTTAGCGGGTGTGAACGTGATCCGAAGAGACTTAGAGAATACTTTGTTTCCCTCACACGCCGGCGACACCAAAGGGAATCTCACGTCGGAGGCACAGAATAATTGATAGCCAAATACGGTCTTGCGACGCCTTCCTGGATACTAATACAGCACAGAGGGGCAAGGAGATATCACAGGGAGGGAGGGAGGTAGATAGATAGATAGATAGATAGATAGATAGATAGATAGATAGATAGATATACTCTGAGATTGATACGTAGACTGATTGAAAATAGATAGTTAGATAAGCCTTACCCTTCTCTCTCTCTCTCTCTCTCTCTCTCTCTCTCTCTCTCTCTCTCTCTCTCTCTCTCTCTCTCTCTCTCTCTCTCTCTCTCTCTCTCTCTCTCTCTCTCTCTCTCTCTCTCTCTCTCTCTCTCTCTCTCTCTCTCTCTCTCTCTCTTCTCCCTTTATATTCAACACAAATCACAACGTAATTTCAAAACAAAAAACTGACACACACACATACACAAACAGCTGTCATTCATGATAGCATTTATTCACTGTAAGAGAACCTTGACGTCTAACTGAATAGAAACCCTTTGGAAGCCTCAGTGCTTATGAAAACTTAACGCCATTAAAAAAGATGTAAATGCTTCACTCCTACAATGGACATAAACTTTAACCCATAATCTTTCTCACATATTAAAAAAAACTGTTGGATAAGTTTGAGATTTATGATTCGTAGCATTATGTAGTATATAAACTTAGTATGTTAATGGATAAGAAGTTAATGTGGAGAAACTAATATCTGGAATACTATTGAAAACATTGTGTGTAAGAATTGCAATATCAGAAAGACAACACTACATGGAAGAGAAGAAGGAGAAGGAACAGGACGAAGAGAAGGGGAACAGGAAATCAATTACAGAACACACAGCTTGGTAAGAAGGATCGCTACCCAAGAGAACGACAGTCTTGGGCTAACAATCTAGACGGACGGAAGGCTCACAGGATTCCGCCAGCGAGAACCCAGCGACTGATTTGATAATGAGAGACACTAGAGTCCCACTACCCATCTTGCTGCAGACACACTTCCAGTATTGAGACAAGAGCGTAAGTTTATGCAACGCTGGTAATGGTATCTGACTAGTATTGTTGAGAAGTATCATACTATTGATGAACGTATCATCAATACCTGTGTACTATATCTACAACTACTACTACAACTACTAAAACTACTACATTCACCCTGACTTGGTTGTAATGTGAATAAGTTATATGATTCCTCTCTGTTTCTTCTTTTACTCCTCATTTCCATCCTTCTCTCTCCCTTCTCCTTCTTCTCTGTTCTATCGACACAGCTGACCTTCACCTCTAAGCCTCGCCCAAGTCCCTCTCATTACCTGATAATGTTAGGGAGTCATCACAGCGAATCAACGGAGCCTAACCTTCTCCAGCTGGGAGGACACAAGGCTCTGTTTCCATGGCTGTTTATCGCCGGCTCCTCGAAGCGGTATTATGTCTGTAAATGTTTGAGCTAGTGGAGCAGGGCAGTTGTGTTTCCAGTCTTCTGAATTAATTGCCACGTGTCAGGAATATATTAAGGAGATTCTACCTCACGCATCAGTTTTCCGTATTATTTTGTGCGTGTTTGTATTGATTTCATGCCCTTTGGCCGCTCGTCTCTATGAAATAAGGGAAAATGATATATATTACGACGTGAACTTGTGTTAGCTTGATTGAAAACTACTCGTGGAAATAGACAAACGAGCTGAGGATGCAAGTTTTGTTTTGACAGGAAGTTGTGACGCGAAGTTCTATCAGTTAGAAACGAAGCTGCGTATAGAAAGTTCAAATACATATGTTAATACACTTACTGAAGAGAGAGAGAGAGAGAGAGAGAGAGAGAGAGAGAGAGAGAGAGAGAGAGAGAGAGAGAGAGAGAGAGAGAGAGAGAAAAGACCAAACATTTAAGTCCCTGAGTGTGTGAATGAAAGGCTTTAATCATATATATTCCTGACTCATAATAAACTTTAATCTTTTCCCTTCAATTAGCTGCTGATTCATCCCTTGAGTGGCTCTTGCTTAGTTCTGTCTTGCCTGAAGTGACCACCATTTACCTGCATCAATCAACTTCATTTCATCCAATCTGGTCTATTCCAGGAAGTCAGACCAAGCCAGCTAACTGTCTAGTATCCATTAAAGATCAGACGTAATATATTAAACCTGAGATAATTAGCATGAGGGCATTAGTGGCGAGGTCAACAGCAGCGGTGATGATGTCTGTGATTAAGTGAATTTCAGTTATTACAATTATGCTTCATGAATATCCTACTTGATTCCTTTCTGTGAGGTTTGATTCTGTCTGTCTGTCTGGCTGTCTGTTATTATGTTTTTTTATAGTTATTCTCTCTCTCTCTCTCTCTCTCTCTCTCTCTCTCTCTCTCTCTCTCTCTCTCTCTCTCTCTCTCTCTCTCTCTCTCTCTCTCTCTCTCTCTCTCTCTCGCTTTAATGAGAGTGTCACTTATGAATAAAATACTTACACGTGTTTATTGCATGTTAAGTGAAACGTATTCATATTCTTTTGATTCAAGACACGCTGGAAAAGTGATCAAAATCTTTCTGAATATTCAAATAGCTCTTGATTTTTTTTCACTTTTTTTTTCATGATGCTCAGTGACATGGATGAATATAAAGTCATTGCTGTTATTGATAATGATAATGATGATAATGATGATGATAATGTTACTTTTGTTTTCATTATATTTTTTTTATAGGGATGAAGTGACACAATATTGCGCTACTATATTCAACACCTGAGTGGAGAGACAGGTGTTGTAACGCTCATAATGTGTTCTAGATCCTTTAACTGTTCCTTAGTTGATCATAAACGAATAGAGGAACACATTTTTTTTTCTTTCTCTCTCTCTCTTTCTCTCACCTGTGTTAAAAAGGTTCATTTCTGCCTAATTTAAAGGTGCATGCTCTCCCCTTTTACCTGTAGCGTGACTCAGCATCTCTCTCTGTTTCATATCGTCGCAAACAACCTTTAATAGGACACAATAGTAAACAAAGCTCCCAAAAAAAGGATAATATGTTGAGCGTTGGCTGGCTGATTGCATTCTATTTTTTGGTGCAATGAATTTGTCTCCTATATGAAAAACTTGTATTGTATTTGAATATGTTACTGTATTATCTTTATTAGGTTATTTTTTGGGCGGAAATGGAGTTGCTGTTTTATATATATGCATTTTGTTTTTGTTCTAGCAGTTGATAATTGGTTGGAGTAGGTAGTGTGTTATTTTAGTCAATGTTGCGTTGCGTTGCGTATTTTTTCACATATATACAAACACACATATACAGACAGACAGACAGACAAGTAAGTAAGCAAGCAAGCAGGCACCGATGGCGAGCGAGTGAAGATATCTGAAAAATGTTTGTGTTACGGCGGTCGAGTCTCGTAACTTTGGTGGCTGTGTTCGTAAAATGCAAAGTGAAAGTGTTCCAAAACGCTTCAAGATTCTCCGGCAGCGAGTTATGTTTTCCTAGCGTGGCAATATTTCCTGTCTGTTTACCATCAGCAGTGCACGTCTATTCTTACCTGCATGATGTTTGACCGTCCTACCTGGCCCTCACATTCTTCCACGTTCCTCACGACTCTCTATACCTACGCCAACCCATCCCCTTCATTTAACTTTTCGCGTCGTGCCTCTTCCCCTCCCTCATCGCACTCCTTCACATCATGCTTCACCACTGCTATATATTCTTCCCCGTCAGCCCTCACCACAGTCTACCTCACTCACTCATACTTTAGCACGCCTTCACTTTCGCTCCCTTTCCATCCTCGTCCCATCTCATCACTCTCACTATCTCTCCTCTCCTAGTTTCCTCTCCCCACTCGCTTCCATGTCTCCCTCTCCTTCCCAGCTCTTCCTTCACCCTTCCACTCTACCTTTTTCTCTCCCAACGAACTTCTTTATTTTAACAAGGCTTACTATCTCCCCTTTCCTCCCCTTTTTCCTATTCCTTTCTACCTCTCAATCACCAGCACCATATCTCCCCTTGCGTCTTCAGCCCCTCCCTTTTCCCTTACTATCTACCATCTTCTACCAGCCACTGACTCACTACTCTTGAGAATCAGCGGTAATGTCTTGAATTCACACGTTAATTGAACTTGTAAGCTCAGGTATTCACACTCTCACAAAACCTCAAGTTGAGCGTGAAATGAAAGGTGGAAAGCAGATGTGGAGATGGTGATAAAGACAAATGTAAATAACAGAAGGTACATCCGCTTATATTGTGTTCAGAATTCAATTGAGTGATGTTAAGGAAAATTTATGTGACAGCGTGTACTTGTGACTTAGCAATGAGTAGTTTTTACAAGAGTTCAGGAGTTAATATATCACTCTAAAGCGTCAAAACTCCTCCTCCTTATTAATGAAACGTGAATCAGGTACATGAAAAGGGACAGGATAATAGGTAGATAAAAGTTATGGATTTAGAAATATAAAATAATGTTAACCAATGAACAAATTTAAGACAGTGCTTAATACAGTCAACTTATAACTTACTGAAGAAAAAAATATAAACATTAATACATTTTTTCCCTTTCAATTATTACCTGGCCGGGAATTGCAAGTTTAATCAATATGGTTCATTTTCCTGTTTTCTTACCGGCAAAAAACATTAGAAAGATCCCAAAACGCAACCACACAGCCCAGCCACGCTAAATCCATGTGTACCAGCATAAATAAAAGCAAATCTGACCTCGCTAATTACAAGCTCAAACAGCCTGCAAGATCCCTAATGACCATAAGCAGAGGAAATAAAAAGGAATTAAAAAAGACACATGGTATTTTTGTTGTCTTTTTGCATGTGAAGTTGATATGTTTTCTTCTATGCGACTCATACACGAGTTTATTGTATGGTAACGAGCTGTATAAATGATCAATACACGTTCATTACATGTATGCGTTGTTACTGAATTACACAGGTGAATAATCAAAGCACTACACACACACACACACCCACCCACCCACCCACCCACCCACCCACCCACCCACGCGCACGCACGCACGCACGCACGCACGCCCACCCACCCACCCACCCACCCACCACCCACACCCACACCCACACCCACACCCACACACCCACACACACACACACACACACACACATATAAACACATACACATATACACTCCTAGAACGCCATTCATTCCTGCATGCCCCGTCTTGACCTCTCACAGATTTTGATCGGCCAGTCATGACCGAGCGAGCGGTGGGAATTGAATTGTTTTCTGCCTCTATATACCTAATTCTAGTGAGCCTTATCTTGATGCAGCAGCATTTAAGAATGAAAATAAATAACTTCCATAGCCATTGGCACCGGTGACAGAGTCAGTAGTGAAGATTTTGATCGGTCGGTCATGACCGAGCGAGCGGTGGGAATTGAATTGTTTTCTGCTTCTATATACCTAATTCTAGTGAGCCTTATCTTGATGCAGCAGCATTTAAGAATGAAAATAAATAACTTCCATAGCCATTGGCACCGGTGACAGAGTCAGTAGTGAAGATTTTGATCGGCCGGTCATGACCGAGCGAGCGGTGGGAATTGAATTGTTTTCTGCCTCTATATACCTAATTCTAGTGAGCCTTATCTTGATGCAGCAGCATTTAAGAATGAAAATAAATAACTTCCATAGCCATTGGCACCGGTGACAGAGTCAGTAGTGAAGATTTTGATCGGCCAGTCATGACCGAGCGAGCGGTGGTAATTGAATTGTTTTCTGCCTCTATATACCTAATTCGAGTGAGCCTTATCTTGATGCAGCAGCATTTAAGAATGAAAATAAATAACTTCCATAGCCATTGGCACCGGTGACAGAGTCAGTAGTGAAGATTTTGATTGGCCGGTCATTACCGAGCGAGCGGTGGGAATTGAATTGTTTTCTGCCTCTATATACCTAATTCTAGTGAGCCTTATCTTGATGCAGCAGCATTTAAGAATGAAACTAAATAACTTCCATAGCCATTGGCACCGGTGACAGAGTCAGTAGTGAAGATTTTGATCGGCCGGTCATGACCGAGCGAGCGGTGGGAATTGAATTGTTTTCTGCCTCTATATACCTAATTCTAGTGAGCCTTATCTTGATGCAGCAGCATTTAAGAATGAAAATAAATAACTTCCATAGCCATTGGCACCGGTGACAGAGTCAGTAGTGAAGATTTTGATCGGCCGGTCATGACCGAGCGAGCGGTGGGAATTGAATTGTTTTTCTGCCTCTATATACCTAATTTTAGTGAGCCTTATCTTGATGCAGCAGCATTTAAGAATGAAAATAAATCACTTCCATAGCCATTGGCACCGGTGACAGAGTCAGTAGTGAAGATTTTGATCGGCCGGTCATGACCGAGCGAGCGGTGGGAATTGAATTGTTTTCTGCCTCTATATACCTAATTCTAGTGAGCCTTATCTTAATGCAGCAGCATTTAAGAATGAAAATAAATAACTTCCATAGCCATTGGCACCGGTGACAGAGTCAGTAGTGAAGATTTTGATCGGCCGGTCATGACCGAGCGAGCGGTGGGAATTGAATTGTTTTCTGCCTCTATATACCTAATTCTAGTGAGCCTTATCTTGATGCAGCAGCATTTAAGAATGAAAATAAATAACTTCCATAGCCATTGGCACCGGTGACAGAGTCAGTAGTGAAGATTTTGATCGGCCGGTCATGACCGAGCGAGCGGTGGGAATTGAATTGTTTTCTGCCTCTATATACCTAATTCTAGTGAGCCTTATCTTGATGCAGCAGCATTTAAGAATGAAAATAAATAACTTCTATAGCCATTGGCACCGGTGACAGAGTCAGTAGTGAAGATTTTGATCGGCCGGTCATGACCGAGCGAGCGGTGGGAATTGAATTGTTTTCAGCCTCTATATACCTAATTCTAGTGAGCCTTATCTTAATGCAGCAGCATTTAAGAATGAAAATAAATCACTTCCATAGCCATTGGCACCGGTGACAGAGTCAGTAGTGAAGATTTTGATCGGCCGGTCATGACCGAGCGAGCGGTGGGAATTGAATTGTTTTCTGCCTCTATATACCTAATTCTAGTGAGCCTTATCTTGATGCAGCAGCCTTTAAGAATGAAAATAAATAACTTCCATAGCCATTGGCACCGGTGACAGAGTCAGTAGTGAAGATTTTGATCGGCCGGTGACCGAGCGAGCGGTGGGAATTGAATTGTTTTCTGCCTCTATATACCTAATTCTAGTGAGCCTTATCTTGATGCAGCAGCATTTAAGAATGAAAATAAATAACTTCCATAGCCATTGGCACCGGTGACAGAGTCAGTAGTGAAGATTTTGATCGGCCGGTCATGACCGAGCGAGCGGTGAGAATTGAATTGTTTTCTGCCTCTATATACCTAATTCTAGTGAGCCTTATCTTGATGCAGCAGCATTTAAGAATGAAAATAAATAACTTCCATAGCCATTGGCACCGGTGACAGAGTCAGTAGTGAAGATTTTGATCGGCCGGTCATGACCGAGCGAGCGGTGGGAATTGAATTGTTTTCTGCCTCTATATACCTAATTCTAGTGAGCCTTATCTTGATGCAGCAGCATTTAAGAATGAAAATAAATAACTTCCATAGCCATTGGCACCGGTAACAGAGTCAGTAGTGAAGATTTTGATCGGCCAGTCATGACCGAGCGAGCGGTGGGAATTGAATTGTTTTCTGCCTCTATATACCTAATTCGAGTGAGCCTTATCTTGATGCAGCAGCATTTAAGAATGAAAATAAATAACTTCCATAGCCATTGGCACCAGTGACAGAGTCAGTAGTGAAGATTTTGATTGGCCGGTCATTACCGAGCGAGCGGTGGGAATTGAATTGTTTTCTGCCTCTATATATCTAATTCTAGTGAGCCTTATCTTGATGCAGCAGCATTTAAGAATGAAAATAAATAACTTCCATAGCCATTGGCACCGGTGACAGAGTCAGTAGTGAAGATTTTGATTCAAAAGACGTCGCTAGTGGCCTGACATCGCTTGCCAGGAAGTAGTGGTAGCAGTAGTGGTAGTGACAATAGTGATAGTCTGGTCTTGGTTAGCCTTCCTTTCCCTGCTAGCCATGGCTGGGGAGAGAAGCCTTCACCCTTACTATCCTGTATCCTTCACTCTAGATTAGATAGTGTACTCACAAACAGCCTCGTAAGGGCCAGCAGGCCTGTTGCTGTTTGTTCTTCCTATGTGTTCCTATGTGTTCCTCTTCCTCCTCCTTTGACATGAATACCACATGCCCCAAAAAATCCCTTTGCCAGAATGAGGAAGACCAAACCGAGGAGGAGGAGGAGGAGGAGGAGGAGGAAGTATATCTCGTGCAATTGAAACAAGTGTAAGGATGAAGGTGAGATAATTATATGCAGAGCGATTACTGAGCTTTGTAAAATTTGTAAATAAGAGAAGAAAAGTGAAATGAGAGAGAGAGAGAGAGAGAGAGAGAGAGAGAGAGAGAGAGAGAGAGAGAGAGAGAGAGAGAGAGAGAGAGAGAGAGAGAGAGAGAGAGAGAGAGAGAGAGAGAGAGAGAGAGAGAGAGAGAGAGAGAGAGAGAGAGCAATATCACATCTCATACAATACTAATTAAAGAAAGACAAAACAAGGAGAAATTACATATATATGCATGAATAATCACATATAAAAGCTCGTTAATAAAGGATAAGATTACTCACTCATCCCTACCACCATCACCATCACCATCACCATCATCATCACCATCATTACGTATAGGAGAATGGAAGACAATGAACATCAACCAGTATTGTCTCCCCTCATCCCTCTTTAGTCCACTACGCTGAACATAATATAATAACAGCGTAAAAAAAAGACAGAGAGAGAGAGGAGGGGAATGAAAAAGAACTTCTATGTTGAGTTGAGGAAGAGTAAGTTTACGAACCATTACAGATACATGAACAGTGATGGACAGATGAGGGGAAATCTAAACCCCTTGCATATTCATAGAACTTGGTACAAAAAAAAAAAGGAAAACAGATATGAGCTTGTGAGTTATTGCTGTATCGACCGTGTGGAGATGACGCAACCTACAGCTAGACTAAAGGTAATGTTTATGAGGTTCTATATAGAGGAAGGTTTTGATGTGATAATTGTGAATGAGGAAATGAGGATATAAATATTTTGTTCTCGCTTTCTCTTCTGTTATCTCTCTCTTTCTCTCTCTCTCTCTCTCTCTCTCTCTCTCTCTCTCTCTCTCTCTCTCTCTCTCTCTCTCTCTCTCTCTCTCTCTCTCTCTCTCTCTCTCTCTCTCTCTCTCTCTCTCGCTGTATGTATGTTCTGATCCTATTTACTCTTCGTATGTTTTCCAAAATATTTACAAACCATTTAAAGCGTTGGGGGGAGTAACTATTCCGGGACGCTTAAGGGGAGGTATGAATACATGCAAAAAGTGTTCCTAGTATTGCGTAAATTGTTGGCTGATGTTTCACCACTGCAAGACTAAACGGAGGCAGGAACGCGGCCCAACACGAAGCACCTAAATGTCACGTTACACTCGTTTCATGTCCATCGTTCCCTTTAACGTTGCTCCGCCGCCTTGCCTCACCAACAACAGTAACCTTTCAAGCGCTCGCTCCTCCTGTCCCGACCGCCGCTGTACCGACTTGGAAATGCAGTGGTTTTTTAGTGCATCTGTATACATGAAAATCTATTTTTACTGCCTATCAAGCCTCGTGTGTGTGTCCAGCACGTGCGGTTCTCACAGGCGAGACTCGGTTTCAATTAATTTTAGAATTGGAACGAACTTATTCAATTCCGTGGAAAATGCAGCCCATTTTATTTTGCACTATTTTATTTTCCTTTGTTACTCTACACAGGCTTTGCACACGTGAAAAAGCATTTTTACTTGAGTTCTAAAAGCAACAATCTACTTTTTCCCTTGATACTCCATTTTCTCCTCTCGTTCCCCAGCAGATCCCGCGCGGCAACCTTGGCGCCTTTTCCCTCTGGTCGGAGCAGCAGGTGGTGGTGGCCGGCGTAAACAAAGCAGCAGCAAGGAGCGCAGCAGGTGTCGGTAACAGAACACCTCAAAGCAAATAAAGGCGTCCAGCAGGGATCTATTCTGCCTCACACCACTTTTATAAACTCGCTTTGTAACCTTCTTCAGGAACCGATGAGGTGGCGCAGCGTATCATTATCATCATCAGCCTCCGCTAGTAGGTTTAAGTTAACTTTTCCCGCTATGAACTTTAGGGATGTCCTGCAGGTCTTTGTAACTCAGAAACTAACACTAACTCTAAGAAGCCCTGCAGCTATCCGATCAGCCTCTCATTATTCAAAGTACTGATATAATACTCACGTAGTTAATGCTTTGTGATTATAGGAAGGGACAAGGATTATGAACAGATGAGATAAAAAGATATATAGTGCAAAGTTAAATAATAAAAATGACAAAGGTGGTATTAGTAACAATTGAGAGGATACTTTTTCACCGTAACGAAGCCATGGATGAGGGAGGGGGAAAAAAAGGGTAAAAAAAGGTTATAAAAGGGAAGCAAGAGTGTAAGTGCAATTCATCATGACTGGTGGGGCATTAAGCAGGTGTATTCCAGGGCGACCACCACCTGACACAACATTCGTTTCCCTCGACGGTAATTTCATTTTGATGACCCAATGTTACACGGGCGTCACGCTGCTGCAACTTGTCCATACAGGGAAAGAGTACGTGTCACTTTACCATGGACAAAATATGGAAATAAAATTGTACGCTAGAAAAATGTATACAAAAGACACATTTATTATATTTTTTTTTAAGGTTACAAATATATAAAATAAAATATTCCTTTCCTTGTCCTGTTTTTTTTTTATCACCAGTACTTTATTCCTTCGATCAAATCCTCTTTCTTACTTCTCAGGTGTAAAATTTCCTTTCAAAACCTATGAAAGAAAGTTTAGTATTATTTTCTTCCCTTAAGGAACACGCACCTCCCTTCCCATCCCTCTTCTCTCCCTCTTATCATTATCATCATCATCACATTCCTCCTCAACTCCATGCCTTTCCCGTATTTC
>JAPQNM010000014.1:3779953-3804953 GCA_029783475.1 Metacarcinus magister | reverse complement strand
ACTTATTTATATACCTGGCATATACCTGAATTAAAATGGTGTTCATCTACTCTCCCTTCACCCTCTATGCCCTATCTTTTCGTAGGAGATAATAGAGGAGAGAGGCTTCCTACACCCATTGCTCTCTCCCTTTGGGTCGCCTTTTACGATCCTTAATATTATTCTCATTTTATGCAACATGTTACAAAATTGATATTACATAAAACTTATAATGGACTGTAAAAAGACACATTCCTTTCTTTCCTTCCTTCCTTCTTTCCTTCTTTCCTTCATTCCCCATCACTCCTCCCTTCGTCTCTCCACCTCTCCACTTTCCTCTTCCATCTACCCTGTCCAATCATTGTTTTCTCTCCTCTCCTCTTCTCTCATTTCCACGTCACTATTTCCCATCCCATTTCTCTCCTTCTAGCCCCTCTTCTCTCTTTTCTTCCCTCCCTGATATATTTTCTTTCCTTCCCCTCTTTCCCCTCCCCTCTTTTCCCCTCCTGAGGAACGCCTGACACGCATCTCCCATGACTACAACGATTTGGGGGAAAATATCAAAAAGCGCAAATGATGTTCTTTTTTTTCCCTTCTTCCTCTTCTTCTTCTTCCTTTGGTGCTATAAGAAACTATAACTTTGGGTGCGTTTTCTCTTTTTTTTCCTCTCTCTCTCTCTCTCTCTCTCTCTCTCTCTCTCTCTCTTTCTCTCTCTCTCTCTTCCCACACGCATTAATGGTATCTTTTTTTTATCTTCCCTCCGTCATCACCTTTTTTTTCACATTTTTCTCCTCCTCCTCTTCCTCCTTTCTCATCTCGTTTTCTCCTCTTATTTGCTACTTTATTACTTCCTTTCAATGTTTCCTACGCCATTTTTTCCTTGCGTTCTCTCTCATCTATTCCAGTTTTTTCTTTTCGTGTCTTTTCTTATTCCCTTTTTCCTGACAATTATTCCTCGTTTTCGTCTCTATCCTTCTCTTGTGAGGATGATTATTTTCTTCCTTCCCTTTCATCCACTCCTTTCCTTCGTTTATCTCCTTTTACATTCCATTCACTGCATTTTTCTATCTCCCTTTACCATATATTCCACCCTCCTGCTCCTGCTCCTCCTCCTCCTCCTCCTTTTTATCCATCTCTATCTCCAAATGCTCTTGTATATTTTTTCCGCTTCTTACGTCCACACAAGCCTGAAGAAGGGAGTTCAAGAGGAAGGCTGTGAGCAGAGATAAGAGGAGAGGGAGGCCCGTTAGGGAGGAAGGTGCGAGACAAGAGGGAGAGGGAAGGAAGAAGCAAGGGAGAGAGGGAGGAAGGTGATTATTTATTGCGTAAAACCTAGAGAGGAAAGAAAATATAAGTGTATCTGTAGTAATAAAGGTTTTAAAGGAGGCTGAAAGGAGGAGGAGGAGGAGGAGGAGCGCAAGGATGAGGAAGAGGAGGTGTGCGAGGATTCAGAAACTGCCAGAGATTAGCCAAGTTGGATCAGAGCAAGGATTTATAGCCAAGAGGATCCAGGAGTGGGGGGGGGGAGGAGACAGACGGATATATCGCGTGGGTGAGGGCATGAAGAAGATTTGTGAGGAAGAGTGAGTCGGAGAGAGAGTCAAGAGAGGTAGGTAAGAGGGACTGAGAGCGATGTATGGGCTGATCGGCAGATAAGAAGCGAGGCAAAAGGGAAGGTTATTCTGACACTGTAAATATCCCGCGGGAAATCTTTGTATCTAGTAGGAAATAACAGAGGAAAGGAAAGAAGAAAAAAAAAAGAGTGCAGGTTTATATGCAGTACGAACGTAAATCGAATAAATAAATAAATACATCTGTTTTTTTATCATAACATACCAACGAACAATAAATGGAAAAGTACGAAGAGAGAAAAAAAAACCACATTCAACGTACATTTCAATTGGCAAACTTCAATAAGTGGAAATACATCGAGAGAGAGAGAGAGAGAGAGAGAGAGAGAGAGAGAGAGAGAGAGAGAGAGAGAGAGAGAGAGAGAGAGAGAGAGAGAGAGAGAGAGAGAGAGAGAAAGGGGTGATAGGTAGAAGTGACAGGAGAAGAACAAGCGAGATTGCCCAGAAAAATATACCAAGAAAAGAAAGTTTCCCTCTTACTTGCGTGAAAGGCGAGAGATAGGTAGAACTCTCTCTATCTCTCTCTCTCTCTCTCTCTCTCTCTCTCTCTCTCTCTCTCTCTCTCTCTCTCTCTCTCTCTCTTTGACCTCTTTCTTTTTAACAGAATTGACATCTGACACGACATTGAAGCTTCCCCCTTTCCTTCCCTTCGTGTTCCCTGCTCCTTTTTCTTCCCTTCCATATCCCCGGCCTTTCCTTCCCCTCCCCGCTGCACCCTTCACCTCCCTGTCTCACTCTTCTCTTCTTTCCTCTACGGGCTGTCACGCGAGGAATCACATCTCAGCAAAACTTTCAGAATATTGTGTGATGCTCGTTAATACAATAAAGACCTTGACTGCAAACACTACTTGGATGTCACTCACTTACGATAGATAGATAGATAGATAGATAGATAGATAGATAGATAGATAGATAGATAGAGAGAATGATATAAAACTCTCTCTCTCTCTCTCTCTCTCTCTCTCTCTCTCTCTCTCTCTCTCTCTCTCTCTCTCTCTCTCTCTCTCTCTCTCTCTCTCTCTCTCTCTCTCTCTCTCTCTCTCTCTCTCTCTCTCTCTCTCGGGAAGCAAAGCATTTCAATAACACTCCGCGAAAAAAATAACCCATTGCCCTCAAACTATTGTAATCCCGCTGTAGCAACGTGCACAAAAAACGGGTTGCGGATCCATTTCGCAGAACGGAGAGCAAATGTGATATGCAAATGAACGCGATTTTCCTTCAGGTTGAGTACCGCCCTTCAGTACATACCTGGCCGCGTGTTTACCTGTGTTGCCTCTCTACTCTAGCACTGCCATCACCTCCACCAATCTCACTAATCCCACGCCGATCTATTAATGGAAGATTATAAAGGTGGGTTGTTTTTATATTTATTTTATTTATGGTTTATTAGTGTTATATGATGTGGAGGTTTTTCTGAGTATGTGAAATTTAGTTAGGTTTGAATTTCTCCTCTTCCTGCAATTCCTTCTCCTGCTCCTCCTCCTCCTGTTTAGTGTTTTATCTTCTTCTGACCATTTATTCTCTCTCTCTCTCTCTCTCTCTCTCTCTCTCTCTCTCTCTCTCTCTCTCTCTCTCTCTCTCTCTCTCTCTCTCTCTCTCTCTCTCTCTCTCTCTCTCATTTGTCGTACTTCCCCGTGCACTCCCTGCCCGCACGTCCTGCCTCACTAATCGTTTCCTGACACACACACACAAAGAGAATCGTTCTAAATGCCACACTAAACCTCCATCACCCTTGTAATGAAAGCGTCGGCGCTGCTATTGGCCTTCCAGCTTCTTTTTTTCTCCTCCCACCCGTGAACGCCTACCTCGTCGCGTTCGTCTCGCTAATGCTCCTTGCTGAGAGGTGTAAGTGCGAGCCAACAGTGCAAGTAGCTATTGGCTCGTTTATAGACACGAGGACACGAGGACAACCCATTTTACCCTGACGGACGATGGGAGACGGGAGAAATACTGCCTGGACTTAACACCCTTTTGTTTGCCTTTGCACGGTGAGGAGGTAGCTAGTGTAGGCTTTTCGCTGCTTGCCCGGACACACTGACTCCATGTAAGTATGTTCCAAGAGGTGGTGTGTTATCTTGCTCCAGTCCATGATGGTGATATAAAGGGTTATATATATTTTTTCTAATGTAACATGGTGGGGTTGATAAAGTGGAGGCGGAGGGTTAAGAGAAGTAAGAATGTATATTATAGTGTATTTTTATGTTTGAATGTAGTGTTATGGACTAAAGGGTTATTGTTGCAGAGAAGAGATTGTATACCATACACTGGGCAGCTTACGTAGACTATACCAAGTTGAATATAATCTTGATAGGAGGTTTAAGAATGACGGAGAACGCAAGTAGTGAACTCAAACTAGAAACATGGCATAGATAAAACATGAACACCCATAAACTCTGCAATAATCGTGAAAATAAGATTGCTACCAGAAAATTAACAGCTAAGGTTTAATTTAAGTTTAAGTGACACATGACAAAAATTATGCTTCATTTAGATAAGCTTAGAATGGAACGTAGATGAAATATATAATAAAAAAAACATGAAACTATAGCGAATTATCAAGCTTTGCAATGTTAGCTTAAAAATATTTGAGTTAAATAAATAATTCATCTCCTCTTTGCTCTACAATCCAACATTTACCTCAATAGCCGGTCTGTGCGACGTCTAAGTCAAGTTATGCAAAGATTTCCTGTAATAATGAGGTGCGACTGTTAGCATGCACGACCACTAAGTCCCGCTAAGTCGAGGCAACTGACATGAGCTGCACGACTGATAAGGCTGAGTGTGTGAGAGAGGAGAGAGAGAGAGAGAGAGAGAGAGAGAGAGAGAGAGAGAGAGAGAGAGAGAGAGAGAGAGAGAGAGAGAGAGAGAGAGAGAGAGAGAGAGAGAGAGAGAGAGAGAGAGAATGTTGGTTTCATATTCAAAATTTAGTCACAAGAATAAGATGGCAATAAAGAAAGCGCAAAATCAAGATAGAATTCAACATTAAAATATATAAAACCCCATTTAGGGAGTTTTAATTCTTAGTATAATCAATTTTCTAAGCATAATTATTTTTTTCTTAGCATAACCAACGTTGACACTTCCTGACAGTGGGCAAAATGTGTATGTACCTGTGTGTGTGTACCTTTATGTATGCATCAGTATATATGTGTTTGTGTATGTGTGTGTGTGTATGTGTGTGTGTGTGTGTATGTGTGTGTGTGTGTGTGTGTGTGGTGTGTGTGTGTGTGTGTGTGTGTGTGTGTATAGTATATAATGTAATAACGTAATGTTGCTAATATACGACAACTAGTTCTTGCAAATGATGTTCCTCTCTTTCCTATCTGTGAACGCATTCGGAGGGAAGTGGTCCATTCTTTACCTCTGCCACTACACTCCTCCTCCATCCCTTCCCTCCATCCCTCCCTACGTCCCTCAAGCCCTTATGCACTCTTCCCTCCATTCCCTCCGTACCCCTCAATCATTTCCTCAATGTTTACTGCCCAGTGACCAACCCCCACATCCTCACAAATCTCTCTCTCTCTCTCTCTCTCTCTCTCTCTCTCTCTCTCTCTCTCTCTCTCTCTCTCTCTCTCTCTCTCTCTCTCTCTCTCTCTCTCTCTCTCTCTCTCTCTCTCTCTCTCTCTCTCTCTCTCTCTCTCTCTCTCTCTCTCTCTCTCTCTCTCTCTCAAACACACACACACACACACACACCGGATGCTAATCAACTAAAGAGCAAGGAAGTAGCCAAGAGGAACGTGTGTCTTGCGTTTAAACCACCTCCTTTTCTTCTTCTTCCTCCTCCTCCTCCTCCATCTACTTCATCCCATTCTCTTCCTCCCCCCACCATCTACACGTCCATCTCCTCCTCTCCCCTTCATCATCTCTGCCACCACTAACAACAGCTAAAAGAACAACACGGAAAATATGAGATGTACCACAAGAAACCACCACCACCACCACCACCACCACCACCACCACCACCACCACCACCACCACCACCACCATGAGAAAACTTTGTACATGTTTTCTCATCTGTGTTAATTTTCTTGGTTGATATTCTGAAGTACAATTTTTTTTTCTCTCTTCTTTCTGTACTCACTCTCTCTCTCTCTCTAATCCAAAGGCAGAATTAAGGCTTCACTTGGCTTCATCTGGCTTCATTTGGCTTCATCTGGCTTCCTGTGGCGCCGTCAGTCTCAACTTCAGGTTCAATTCGGTAACCAAATTTCCATCTTTTATCCTGAGTCTTGTCAAAGCCACGTTCACTTTGGTTTTCAGGTATTTTCCCTTCCTTTCCATTCGCTAAATATTTCTCTCTCCCAACTAAAACCTTTCCAGTATGTGTTTTCGAATCCCTTTGTGTTGCTTTTATTCAATTTTTGTTCTGTTTTATTCCGTTCAGTTTTCCTGCAACCCGATGTGTGTTTTATTTGACGGGGGGACGAATGATTCTGAGTCCCGTTGTCCTTCACTGCGTCGTAACTGTGTGTCCTTCTACTCGCATTTAAAACTAGACGCTTAAGAGAGTTTTACATTCATATAACGGTGTGGAGGCGGCGTAGGAAATACCTGTAACCATATGCGTTTCCACTCTATTCCCTAGTTACTATATCATAAGGAAAATTATGGGTTTTGTTGAGGAGTAAATGTATTAAGTTTTGTTTTCTCATTCTAAAAGTTTGTGGAATTGATCATATGGTATTGATTTTGTCCATGTTTTTTCTCCTTATTCGTTTATATAGTGTTGTCTCTTGTTCCTTTGATTTTATTCCTTCTCACCTTCCTCCTCCTCAATGACTGACACGTACAGGCTATGATCTTGCTTTTGATTAATCCTAAATAATGAATCCTTGTCTCACTCCTAGCATCACAGAAAAATCTAAAAAAGACAACACACACACATGCACACACACATAGACACACACACACACACACACACACACCACACACACACCACACACACACACACAGACACGGGTTCCATCCCCCTCGTGGCGAAAGCAGAATAGAGAAGGAAAAACGAAAAGGTCTCGTTCCCTAGCCATCCCCACTGCCGCCCTACTGCCGTCGGGGTTGATGGGACCGAGGGGAAAAGATATATAAAAATCCACTTCTATTGGCATGCGACGCTTTGGAGGCACAGACACACATAGCAGCGATGGGGGATGAAAGCACTCGTGTTTGGATGTCAAAGCCGAGTGACACGTTCAAAACCTATAATTTGTTTTTCTCTCGTGGTGAAGACGCAAGAAGGTCTGGTAATGCAGCGAGGATGCATTAGGCTTCCTTCTCCCCTCACCACTTTCCCCTCATCTCCTCTCCCTCTCCCCTCTCTTCACGGGGCACAATCTTCCGCCCTATCTTCAGCTAGGCCGGGATTGGATGGTTGTGCAGAGTGGGAATGGTGGCGGTGTAGTAGGGCGAGGTGGAGATGGGATGGTGGGGAGACTGAGTGAGCTGCGTGGTGGTGGTGGTGGTGGTGGTGGTGTTGGTGGTGGTGATAGGGAGGGAGAGGTGATGGTGAGGGAGGCTGGGAGATAGCGGTGCGTGTGTCTGGTGTCTGGTGTTGTTTTGTTTATAACGCTGGTGTGGTGTGATGGTGCTTAGTGGTGCAACTAATGGCTATATGAGAAGAAGAGTGAAGGAGAGAGAACTTGAGAAAATTCATCCCCAAAAAATATGTTTCAATGTTAGTTGCAGTCAATACGCACACGCACACGCGCACACGCACACACACACACACACACACACACACACACACACACACACACACACACACGACAGCAAAAGAGAAAGAGAGAGAGGAAACAAAAAAAAGAGCACAGGAGAGCGGCAGACGATCATGCAACTCAATTTTATAGGATGGAAAACTACATTTGAGTGCACTTCAGCCCCCTTTGAGCAGGCGTCGGGCCACCATTCACTTGAGAGCACCTCGGGTTGAAGGCAGCATATATCAGGCGGCAGGCAGGAGGCGGGGCGGGGCGGGGCGGGGGTGGGAGAAGGACTCAAGATTTCACAACTCCAGTTTAAGTTGTCACTCAGGCAGGACAGGCAGGGAGAAAGAGATGGCGAGGGAGGAGGGAAGGATAGTAAGGAGTGGGTGTGTTTGGGGAGGCAGGAGGAGGAGGAGGAGGAGGAAGGGGTCACAGAAAGGAGACTGAGGTAAAAGATGGAAGAGGAGGAATATCTGAACTGCTTTTGGGTGAGTGTGACTTTGTATGATTCAGGGGGCTCTCTCTCTCTCTCTCTCTCTCTCTCTCTCTCTCTCTCTCTCTCTCTCTCTCTCTCTCTCTCTCTCTCTCTCTCTCTCTCTCTCCGCCCCCCCTCGTCGCTTCAAAACCCTCCTTATCAACATTAACATATGCGAAACTGGGGCCAACTCAATTTCCGCCGTTAATTATTGGCGTTAAATCCAATCCATTATCCAACAATTATCTCAGAGGAACCAGCATGAAATTGACTTTTTTGGGGGGGATTCAGAATTTTTGGTTTTCCTTTTTTTCTTTTTGTATTGTGTCTCGTTTTCTTTTTGTTTTCTTTTTTATTGATATTTCAGTTTTCATTTCCGGATGTGAAATGAAATAAATGATTGCAGCTTGTGGTGATATCATTTTGTGTTTTAGAATGTGGCTCTCTTTCTCTCTCTCTTTCTCTTTCTCTTTTTTCTCTCTCTCTTTTTCTCTTGCTAAAAAAAAAACCACTCCTCTCGACACAAATCCATTACTAAAAAAATAAAGACAAGATTGAAAGCCAATTGGGAATCGTACAACAAAGAAAAAGAAACAAAACATGAAGAAAAAAAACACACCAACTTACATTAATCAACAAGATAACACTTCCACATTTTCTCTTTTCTTTCATCCTTTTTTTTATGTACATCGCAAAATAACAAAACAAAGAACACTAAAGAAGGAAAAGAGATGATAAAGAAGAAAGAGGAGAACAGAGAAACGGAGTAAATTAAAGAAACAAGTAAAGCACTGATGAAGGAGGAATAACAAAGACGAAGAGGAGGAAAGAACGCAAGGAGGAGGAATATGGATAGGTAAGGAGAGTAGAGAGAGGGATAGAGAGAGAGGACGAAGGAGGAGGAGGAGGAATTCTATCTTGGAGGTGGTGGTGATGTGTGTCTTGGAGGAAACAGAGAGAGGAGGAGGAAAGGGTGAAAAAGGGAAGGGAAAAGGGTACTAGCAAGGTGATGGCAGTCTTAGACGAGGCAATGTATACGTATGAGCCTTGAAATACGACTTGGAGACTGGCATGAACTTTCTCTCTCTCTCTCTCTCTCTCTCTCTCTCTCTCTCTCTCTCTCTCTCTCTCTCTCTCTCTCTCTCTCTCTCTCTCTCTCTCTCTCTCTCTCTCTCTCTCTCTCTCATTCTTTCTTTTTCAGGGCTTAACTCCTTCATTCCTTCACTCACTCACTCACTCTCTTTCACTACATTTTTCTCTCTCACTCTCACTCTCGCAAACTCTCCCTCACACTCTCGACAAAACTCACATTTTGCTCAATCTCCAACTTTGAAACGCACACAATTGAATATCATTTCACATCCTTTCGCATCTCCTAACACTCCATTTTACACTCTCTCACTCTCTCTCACTCTCTCACTCTCTCACTCTCTCTCTCTCTCTCTCTCTCTCTCTCTCTCTCTCTCTCTCTCTCTCTCTCTCATAATACCAGATTGGAGGCAGGTAAGCAAGTATTTATGTAACCAGAATACCAATGCTTAGTCTCATAAACCGTATATAATAGAACTCTTTTTTATTCTATCTGGTAAGAGTTATGAGAATTCAGATGATTTATGGTTCAGCCCTTTTCCTGTTTTGTTTAGTGTATTTATCATTATGTCGTTATTGGTGGTAATGGTGATGTTAGGATGATAGGAGTAGTAGTAGTAGTAGTAGTAGTAGTAGTAGTAGTAGTAGTAGTAGTAGTAGTAGTAGTAGTAGTAGTAGTAGTCGTCTCTCTCTGTCTCTCTCTTTCTCTTTTTCTCTCTCTCTCTCTCCTCAAATTCACAGTGTTTTTGGCCTTCCCTTTATTCCCTCGCGATCAACTGCTGTTAAGTCGTAAAGAAACTTGCATAACAGCATCGTTACACTCACTTTCACTTACGTTTATTTCATTATTTCCATTCCCTACTGCATTAGTGGTAGTGTTGGTGTTTGTGGCAGGCAGTGTTAGTGGTGGTGGTGGTGGTGGTGGTGGTGGTGGTGGTGGTGGTGGTGGTGGTGGTGGTGGTGGTGGTGGTGGTGGTGGTGGTGGTGGTGGTGGGGAGGTGATTGGGCTGCTGCTGCTGTGGTGGTGGTGAACATAACATCAAGAAAATCCATGGTAATATCCGTCCAATAGCAGCAGCAGTATAAGAGATGAAGTACAGAGGAGGAGAGTAGAGGAGCAGGAGGAGGAGGAGGAGGAGGAGGAGGAGGAGGAGGAGATAATGGAGAGTTGAAGAGGAGGAAAGTTGCTATGAGAATTTGTGATAAAGTAGAGTAATGAGGGACGTCATGAGGGATGAGGAGAATGAGAAAGAGGAGGAGGAGAAGGAGAATGTGGAGAAGGAGAAGGTGGTGGTAGTAGTAGTAGTAGTAGTAGTAGTAGTAGTAGTAGTAGTAGTAGTAGTAGTAGTAGTAGTAGTAGAATAATAGCTAACATCTAGGCCTTGAGTATAACCAAAGCTTCTTAAAACACAAAACCTAACACTGTTCTATAAGCTCTTGTCAGAAATACATGCACAAAACACGTAGAAAAGTCTCACAACTCTACCATAATACTACAAGAAACTACCTTCACTCTAAAGATAATAATATTCCCCTCTACAAATTAGCTATGCGGGCACCTCTACGATCTGCTTCGGGCGATGGCACCTTGGATGACAAACTTTACTTAACGTCCTGACCTGATGAACGCACCAACTTTAGTAGCGTTGAGTGGCGGTGCCGTTTAAGTAATGATAAGAGGCTATTGTTCTGTAACCAGCTATTAAGTGTAATGTGTTGCTGATAGCTTTGGGTATAAATTCTTGTTATCACAGGATATATTGAAGACATCAAAGCACTATTTTTCAAGTTTATATCTCTGAGGATGTTGTGTGGTATTGTGCGGTTGCCTACACTAAATTTATTCCATTAATTGGGGGGGTGAAGTTAATTTGTGATGTTTGGTAATTCATTAATTCATTTACATAAGGTATAAGGACGTGGTGGTGGTGGTGGTGGTGGTGGTGGTGGTGGTGGTGGTGGTGGTGGTGCAACACTGTATGGATTTGGTAAAGCTTTGCCACAATGTGCAGGATAACAGTGTTCTCTTTCTCGTTCATATGTAACAGTGAGTCTAGTCTGTGTGTCCTTCAGTGGTCGCCTCTTTTACGCCAAGTAATCCCTTCATAATTACCTGGCGATCTGTATTCATCAAACTGTACATCCATTCATTTACCTACTTAGCGGTGTGTGTGTGTGTGTGTGTGTGTGTGTGTGTGTGTGTGTGTGTGTGTGCATGTGTGCATGTGCGTGTGCGTGTGCGTGTGCGTGTGTGTGTGTGTGTGTATGTGTGTAGGCGCTCTGTCAGTCACCATCCCACCCTCCCACCAGCTCCCTGCCACTACCGCCCGCCACCTCCACCCACCCTGTCACCACCGCCCACCGCCTCGACCCACCCTGGCAGCAGTGGTGGGCATGCCAGGGCAGCAGGGTGAGCGTCGTGGGCATGGTGTTCCTTCCCTGTCATGTAGGATACAGGTGGGACGCCAAGCCTCCAAACGGATGGACCATTAATGGAACAAATGATGTCCTGCTACTAATGGGAGAGTTCCTCGTTGGTGTGGGGGGCGTCCAGCCACACCCTCACGCGGGGGTCGCGGGCCCCGACGGCTGATGAAAGGCGCGGGATATTGGCTTTACGTTAACAGTTTTTGCCTCTGTTGTCGATAAAATATTTTGTGGAATATTGCACTTATTTGTTTGTTTCATGTGCACACAAACGACATTTATGTGTATATATATATATATATATATATATATATATATATATATATATATATATATATATATATATATATATTTATTTATTTATATTACACCACTGCAGTGTGCATGTGTGTGCGTGTGTGTGTGTGTGTGTGTGTGTGTGTGTGTGTGTGTGTGTGTGTGTGTGTGTGTGTGTGTGTGTGTGTGTGTGTGTGTGTGTGTGTGTTTTAGGTATGGTGACAGCTTCGTAGATCAGCCAAACTCTGTGACCCCGGTAGCCGTTCAGCACACTCACACTCCCATGCACTCCCTCACACCATCACACCTTCATACCCTTCTTGACACCCTCACACCTTCACACCCTACTGCACACCCTCACACCCTTCTTCACACCCTCCCACCCTTCCTCGTGCCGTCACACCCTGCTGCTAACCCTAAGAAACTGTGATGTGACTATAAATTCCTTTGATTATTATTTACTGCCGCCTTTGTTATCCTTCTCTTCAGTAAGCCTTAACTTCTGATTGTATATTAACTCCCTACGTCTTCTTTAACTTCTTCCACGTCTCCTTTAACTCGTATGTTATCACCATATCGACTGAAAACACCACAAAGGATTTCTTTATATAATACTATTTTTGTTCACTAATGTTTCTTTGAGTTCCGTTATTTTCTTATATTTTTCTCTGTTTGCTGTTCTTTTATTTTCTTCTTTCTTCTTGTTTTGTTATCTTTACCTTGTCTTGCTTTCATTAACTTTTACGATCATTCTATTTTGTATTCGTATATAAAATGTGTAGAAAGGTGATTTTTTTTTCTTCACTCTCAAGTCACCAACCCACATCGCGTTCTCACCCTTCCTCTACCACCCCATTTTCCTGACGTCTCTCACTCTGGTACCGTGTTTTTTGTGTGTTTCCCTTTTGACTCTTTCCTTCTCTTACCCTGCATCGCCTAGTTTTTATTCTCTTCCTCTTCCTCCTTTTTCAGAGGCTCACTTTTCGTAATTTTCGGAAACTTTTTGCAGCCAATTCACGTTCTTTGCTGCTCTTGCCTTTTTTTTCCTTGTTCTTCGCTTTCCTGCTGTTTTTTTCCTCCACTTTCCACTTCGTAACCTACATCCCCTCCACCCTGGTCTCTCACACGGCCTTTTCTGGAGGAGGAGGAGGAGGAGGAGGAGGAGGAGGAGGAGGAGGAAGAGGAGGTCCAGTTACTGATAACAGAGTGGTTTGAGGCGTCAGGTCTTCCTCTCTCACTTTCTCTTTCTCCCTCTCCTTCTCTCCTCTCACACTCTCTCGCTCCTACACACTGACAGACCCATTTCATTTCACTCCATTTCATTCCATTCCATTCCTCCAAGTCCTGGTTTTCCTGGTCCTGCTCCTCCATCAGAGTTATGCCCAGCTTCCTGCTAATCCCTGTGGCCACATATGAGCCCATGAAAGGACGCTGTAACTCTATAGTGGAGCATTAAAACTAGTTGAGTGCTATGCGAGGCACTCAAAATTTCTCCCTCAACACGCGCCCGTCCAGCTAGGAATCTTATGTAATACGTCCTACGCTTCTTCTCCCGCGTCTGGTCATGGTTAGTTTGTATACATTGTAGTGCGTACGGAATATCTATTAAGTCTTATACGCAAGTCTATTTTTATGATCGTATACTTATTTTTTCTGTCTTCTTCTTCATGTTGTGCTCGTTGGGTGTATGGTGATGGGAAGCCTTAATAAATGTGATAGTAAAAGCGAGGGAGTGACCGAGGCTTTATGTGTTCCACGTTTTGTGTGTATAAAAACCGTATTCTTACCATGACAGTTAATGTTGGGGAAAATTATGTAAGATATAACCCCCGGAAACCCCCCCCCCAACACACACACACACGTACAAGCCGCCCGTCTCCCCGCCGTAAATAATTCTGGAGGTGTTTGTGATATTCGTAAAGGGTCGAGGCGTTCCCTTCACTCATTGTATTGATTTCCCGAGGCTGGCGTGAGCGGTGACCCAGCTGGTTGGGGGAAGCTTACTTCTCTGGAAATTGGGTTGCAGTTGAACGCCAGTCGAGGTCATGTGCTCTGGCAGTAAGTCATGTCTAGGGAAGGTGGCCATTTACTGCGCCGTCCAGTAGAGGCATGATCCGTGCAGCTTCATGGGGGGTGAAACCATCTCACGTCAGAGTGATTTGCATCCCAGCGACACGTAATTTCCAGGCCGTGAAATAATTGCTTCCATTGGACGGGGTTCTTTTAAAGTAAACTGGGGAAGAAATAGTTAATGATCTCATTATTCTTCGATTTCCCAGCCAATTTAGGTCCGTCCAACTCGTCTTAACTCGCTGGGAATAACTTTAAGCTATACAAAGTTAGTTTAAAGTCACCAAACTCTCATCAAGTCATTTTTAGTCCACCGTCTCCAATCCCTGAAAACGTGGAGTCCGTACTGACTTAGGGCAAGAGGATGAGCTTAAGACTCTTTCACGAGTTCCCGAAGCGAGGTATTCAGGATCGACAAAGGTAGTGGTGGTGGTGGTGGTGGTGGTGGTGGTGGTGGTGGTGGTGGTGGTGGTGGTAGTGGTGACTGAATGAAGGGTGTAGAAGTAACGCTGAATAAATCCTGTTGCCTCACTTTATTCTAAATATAACAATTCTAAACATATTTTTATTTTATCATGTAAGATTCATGAAGATTGAACAGACTGATTACCTGAGTGAACGACTGACCGACTGACCGACTAACTGACTGACTGACTTATTAATAGGCTTTATGTTTGACTTATTGATCGGCTGATTCTAGATTGATATACAGTATATCTCTCCTCTCTCTCTCTCTCTCTCTCTCCTCTCTCTCTCCTCTCTCTCTCTCTCCTCCTCTCTCTCTCTCTCTCTCTCTCTCTCTCTCTCTCTCTCCTCTCTCTCTCTCTCTCCCTCTCTCTCTCTCTCTCGTGCATATTTTTCCGCTTCTTTATTGCATAATCGACCGTATGACACTTTTTCTACCTGGTCAGAAAGGTAACTTTGATTGCTGATTGACTGACTGAATAACTGACTCACTGACTGACTGACTGACTAACCAGGTGATGGAAAGTGTGGATCATTTACTCTACCTACATTTTACCTGAGTTTCTGATTGGCTTTTGGCTATCCTTCCTGCACCCAATTATGTTGCGAGTTGCAGCTACCAGAGTTAGAGGTGGACGCGTGTTGCACTCCCTAGACTAACTCAGCTTGCGTGTGGAGAGACTGGGTGAGACTGGGAGAGACTGGGAGAGACTGGTAACCCTCTCAGCTGTGTGACTGTCCTGCGTGAGTCTCGGAGCAGCACTAACACCAGTAACAGCAGCAGTAACAACCCCCCGTAACAGCGAGGGTGGAAATAAACAGCACCACCCTTAATGAACGCTGCAACGACGCCAGAATGAATCAACGTGATAATAATGAGAACAAATAACGCAAATACATTAACTCCACGGTCATTAAACAGGACAACACTCACAATTAATGACAATAACACCGGCTAATTCTCAGCCTGAAATTAATACTGCCGAAATTAACCTCATGAATTATACGCCGATAAACCACCATGAGGGAACCGAGGGGGGGGGGAAGGGGGGAGGAGATATACGCAAACTGATAGGAGAGAATGACGTACATGCTTGCCTCATTGTAAAAGCACACACACACTGCATTATTCTCATTACTGCCACTCTGAAAGGTGAACAAGGAAAGTATTACACCATTTATTATCCAACAGATCGTCACTTTAGGTTCAAACTCTCTATTCAACGCAAGTCATAATCGTGCTTCTCGTAGCTCAAAATTGTACGCCTCGGGGAAGTGACATTCAGGGGTTTGTATGTATGTATGTATGTGTGTGTGTGTGTGTGTATGGTGATTATTGTTTTATGTATGCTGTAAATGTTCTTAGTGTGTGTGTGTGTGTGTGTGTGTCTCTCTCTCTCTCTCTCTCTCTCTCTCTCTCTCTCTCCTCTCTCTCTCTCTCTCTCCTCTCTCTCTCTCTCTCTCTCTCTCTCTCTCTCTCTCTCTCTCTCTCTCTCTCTCTCTCTCTCTCTCTCTCTCTCTCTCTCTCTCTCTCCTCTCTCTCCTCCCAGCAACCACACATCTACTATATTTAACCCTCATTCTTTCCCTCTACCCTTACCTCCTACCCAGTTTTCTCTCTCTCTTTACGTTGCTTCACCCTATTCCCTGCTTCTCTTCCTTCCTCCTCATTCTCCGCCCTCGCTTTCCCTTCCTCCTTCTCTCGACAAAACATACAAGAGGCAGCTCAGTCATATTTCACTGTCCCTTCACGGCTCACTGCAGGCTGTGTCGCATTTCCTCCAGTTTGCATTTTATTGTCTTACATCACGTTCTCACCATGCTCTCTCTCTCTCTCTCTCTCTCTCTCTCTCTCTCTCTCTTCCCCTCCCGTCCGCATACTCCACCACCATCACCATTACCACCACAATCACAACCACCACCACACCCGCCGCCTCTACAGCTACTTCCTTACTTATCCCCCTTGTAGTATTTATGTATATTTTTTTCCTTGTATGTGTGTTTTGGATACGTGATACAAAGGGAGTAAAGATAGTGAGGGTGGTTTAAAGGGGATGTATATAAGGTTATCTTAAAGGAAATGTTAGAGTGAGGGAAAAAACAGGGATTCTAATGCGCTTGACGAGAAAGTTTTGCAGTTTTAAAGCAAGTCTTTCTTCCGTAAAAGCTTCTCAAGGGGAAAATACGCCATAAACGAGAGGATGTTAACTAGTTTGTCCTTGGATTGGCGGCAGGAAGACTCTCTCTCTCTCTCTCTCTCTCTCTCTCTCTCTCTCTCTCTCTCTCCTCTCTCTCTCGCTTCTCTCTCTCTCCTCTCTCTCTCTCTCTCTCTCTCTCTCTCATCTCTCCTCTCTCTCCTCTCTCTCTCTCTCTCTCTCTCTCTCTCTCTCTCTCTCTCTCTCTCTCTCTCTCTCTCTCTCTCTCTCTCTCTCTCTCTCTCTCTCTCTCTCTCTCTCTCTCTCTCTTGTCAGGAATAACTAGCACCACGTTCAGCCAGGCTATCCGAGCGTCCTTCTCTAGTGTTTCAGTCATTGGCAGGAGAGAGTGGTGTGGATATGATCTCCAATTTATCCTTGACGTGAATTATTGTTGGAGTGAATGCAATTTCCTGACCATGATTTTATATAAAGTCATGCGAGAACAGTGACTACGCTTCCCTCTCCTTTATTCTATTGATCTCTAACTCCACGTAGTCTACAAATGAGGATAATAAGTAGGTGATGTGTTCTACGTGGAAAGGTACTGGTTGATTATCTACTTGTGTGTACTGCCTCGCCCCGCTCACCCGCCCCGCCGTTCACCTGTTCTGCAAATAGTAGCTTTTATGTGTAGTCGTTATTGTCAGAGGGATCTTTTGACGCGAACACACTTCCTCGTACTGACTGATTGAATTCCAAGAGCAAGTCAGGAGGGCGTTGGTTGGGAGGATGACTGACAGGCTAAGCGGCAGACAAATTGACTGACTGATTGACGGATTGAATGACTGACTGACTGACAAAATTGGTTAACAAATGAATGAATGACTTTTAGAGTAACGCTGATCGGTGAACTGACTCATTGAACTGACTAACTGACTGACTGATAAAATTAATTAATGACTTTAAGAGCAACGCTGATTGGTGAACTGAGTATGCAAGAAGAAATAGTTAAAGAAATCAAGGACATGGAAACCTAACTGCAGGCGGCATCACAAAGACTAAACTGAACCGAGTCGACTTACGTATCAGTAAATGCAATACCCAAAGAGTGATATCAAATACTTTGCTGACAACCAATACAAACCAGAGTGAGATACTGACACACTTTCAGCGACTCTGCCTCCTTGACCAACACACACTCCTCGTCTCTCAAACCGACTCAACATTGACATTCTTCACTTTTTTGAGCTGAAATTCCACAAAAAGTAAAACAGTGACATTTGCTTTCAATAGGTTGCGTTGATCGAAGAAATAAGCCACAAACCCCCTATTGTCCTGCCATCCCACACCTCCCTCTCTAGGCTTCGTCAGGCTCTAAGGATCACATCTGGTGGCAGTCTGTGGCTTGCTAGTGATGGGGGACGGGCGATAGCGACGGTTCTTGCCCCAGTAAAACGCAGCGGCTGTGACAGACGAGCGAGAAGGTTGTGTTGATAAGGTGGTGCGGAGGGGAGCAGAGGGTAAGATATGCCGAGAGGGAAGGTGGGAGAGAAGGAGCGGTTCGATAATGTGTCAGTCTGCGGGAGAGGAGGAAGACACTCTGAAGGAAGACAGTGTGAGAAAGATTCCTAGAGATGAGGAGGTCCGCGCTGGGTGGAGGATGTGGGAAGAATGCGGACAACTTGTGGACTTAGACGGAAAGAGAAAGACATGGAAGGAAAGAAACACAGAACAAAGAAGAGAAACTACAAGAAAAATCAAACTAATGTGAAGATTCAAAAAGAGAAAGCGGACAAGATGAATAGGGACACACACAGACACACACACACACACACACACACACACTAGGAGGGGACGCCAAACAAGCATTATTGGACACCACCCTTGGTCGACACATCACTCACTCACCACCTCTCACCAACCCTTCTTATTTGGCGAAGTGGTGACGTGACAAGAGAGGGAGGCGGAACAGGGCATTGAGAAGACCTGGAGCGTGGCGAAGAGGGGCTAGGGAGGAGTCAGGTGAGGGGTGAGGGGTGAGGGGTAGGTAGAAGAGTTTCTGACTTGAGGAAATGTTCTAGTGATAACTCTTTGTGTTCTCTAGCTTGCCTCAGTATGTCTCAAGTTATGGATGAACGATGCACTGACAGGGAAAAATATACGAAAGACAGTTGGTTTCTACTCATTAAAAAATACCTAGGAACTTTAATACATTTTTTTTTGAGTAGTTTAGAAGTTACGGTGAAGAGTGAGGTTAAAATGAAAATAAGAAGACGGCGCCACAGCAAACGCCACGCTGCGTCTCGGCATAAAAGCGAGCTACAACTTTTCTTTGAGTACCGTGAAAATTTCCATATCATAGTACTCTTGGCTGACTTCGAAAGGAACCGAGACCAAGAAGCAGTTGGAAGGCGGCAAGAGTGCAACGGACGAGGAAGAGGACGAGGACGAGGAGGAAGAGAATGAAAACGGGAACGAGAACTAGGCGAGGAACAGTCAGTGGCGGTGGAGAGCGAAGGGAACTAAGAAGAAAAATGAGGGGAAACTGAAGTCAATTTCTAAAGTTCTCCACCAGCGGGGGAAGACTGTGGTAGGAGCGGTGGAGGACTGGGAAACCTGAGAGTACCATCACCACTCAAGTGACTCAATAAGTTGTGGAAAGTTCAAGTAGCGGTCACGTAATAGTGTGAGAATTAAATAAATGTTCGTAAAAACACAATGGATACTAGAAAATCAATAAAACTTAAATACATCTTGTAAAACGCATTGATACCAGACTGCAAAACAATCAACGTGTCTTGAACCCAAATTACATACTGTGACCAGGAGTTTGCGGCGATTTTGTGTGCACTAATTACCCTTTCGATGCTACAATACAAAAGAAACTGTGATAAACACCACAGTTAAGCCATGCGTAGGATATGCCCCGGACCTACGCCCCCCACCCCTTTGAAAACAACACCAAAAGGTAAAGTTGGGGCACACGCTATAGCTGCATGTAGCTACGGGCGCTCATCTCCCGTCACATCGGCCTTTGAGTCTGTGGTGAAAAGTATTCCGTTACCCCGGGACACAGGACCACTGTGACATCCAAGTTTCTACAGTTTACGTTCCCAGGTTTCCCTCGGTACCCATTTATCGACCAACATGAAGAGCTGGGTGAGCTGTGCGCCGACTGCCCTCGTCTGCGATAGAACTCAGGCCAGCGGATTCATAGTGAGACGTGCTAACCACTGCACCGCTGAGGATATAGTATGTCACCAAAAGGTGACATACTATATCACACAGAGGCAAGTAAGCAAACCAAGGGAGTTGTACAAACGTGTCTGGAAGTTATATATTGAGCCAAGGATAGCATAACCCGCACCACGGGGTCAAGGTCAACAGTAAGACAGTGTGCAGGACACTCACCCCGTCAGTGCCATAGGACACGACACAGCCAATAATGCCACGTCTCCCTAGGGACACTACCTGTGTAATTGCATCAACCTTCATCCTCTGCTTCCTTCTATTTGTCTGACCGAGGCGGACGAGTCGTGATTCTGTTTTCTGTAAGCCTGGTGTATCGGGGACTGTGGCCATAGGGAGTCCACGCGGGCAGGAGGCGGCGGGCTCCCTTCTTATCTTTTCCCCTTGACATACTCCCTCGCCTTCCAGTCACGGCAGAGAGTTTAAACACAGACGCGTGGAAGCCGTGAAAAAATACATATCTAACCTTTATGAATTCACTGGACGTTTCTGTTTAAGTAAGAATGTGTAATAGTTTTGAGTCTTCCGTGCACTCTAGAGCGTATTATGATCCTGTTTGTCATGACATAAATACAAGATACAGTTTGCCTGCATAGTGATGGCTACCTGTGAGGTCCCAGCCTGATGTCGTGCCCACTCAGCCACACGCAAAGCGACTAATCAATAGTATCAGGAAGGACCGCTAAGGACGCTCCATCGCTCTCTCCCTCCCTCGGGCTCCACAAAGCGAATCGAGGGCCATGCGGTCGGTGCTGCTTCACTGTTGAACCGATGAACCACTCACAAACCTGCCTGGCCCACTGTTAATTCGGGATACAGGACAACACATCCAATACTATAATAATTTAGCCTATTACATATATATATATATATATATATATATATATATATATATATATATATATATATATATATTTGTATATACACATAGTATAAGCAACACCACGCGTGGGTTCGGGAACCTCCAATGAGAATGGTGCAGGACTGGTTTAACCTGACTTGGTAGAAACGTTGAAACCATCATCTCTCTCTCTCTTCTCTCTCTCTCTCTCTCTCTCTCTCTCTCTCTCTCTCTCTCTCTCTCTCTCTCTCTCTCTCTCTCTCTCTCTCTCTCTCTCTCTCTCTCTTTCATACACACACGCACACACAGACACACACACGTACAGTCAGGGAGGCACCATTTTGTGTTTAAGCTGTCATGAATATGCAAGTGACGGTGTACAGGAGATCTTTGGCAGCGAGGCGTCGAGGCAGCAGGGAAATCAGCCATTTCCTGACGTCATCTTCATTACCAGCCGTGATATCAGAGTCGCTGTTTTCATTTTCACTTGACTCCAACATTACATGAACCGATCGCCGCCACTGCACGATGGAAATGTATACGGAACACTGGCAAGGCGCGCTGCAGGGGACACTAGTAAAAAACACGACTCGATATGTTGTGTGTGTATTATTATTATATTGATGACTGGTAAATAGCAAGGAATGGCTAGGTTTCTAAGACGATTTTAATTTTATAATCCTCTCCCTCTCCCTCTCCCTCTCTCCCTCTCTCTCTCTCTCTCTCTCTCTCTCTCATCGCGGTGCTGCCAGTGATGCGTTGAGCGGAGCCGCCCTGACGCTCTCTCAACATAAATTAGCCGAGCCTTTGTACCGAGTGACAAATTTTAGTGTTATTGTAAAGATATTTTCTCCCTCCGACAGGCTTACGGCCATTGTCAAAATATTGCCACCGACTCCATCTGGAAATCCATTTTAACCTTTTTTAAGTTTTTAAGTCTCGCGGGTTTTTAAATTACTGTGTGTGAAGTACATTGTCAAATATTATGTACACTATTACCTGCCCTTCCCCCCTCTTGTACTGACCTGATTATATGGTAGCGTGTAATTTATAAGTCTTTTTTTTTAGTAGTTTTTACATACTTCATATTTTATTTGCATTATCTCTATATTTCTATTTATCTATCCACTTGTTTATCCATGTTTCTCTACTTTTCTTTGTTATGTGTGGAAGGGAATGAAGTGGTAACAAAAAAATTATTCGAAAAACTAAGAGAATTAAAAATATCTCAGAATAAATATCAACTTAGACTTATTAGGAAAAAAGACCAATTTTTATAAGTACAAAAGAAGGCAACGAAAGAAAGCTACGTAGAGTAAAAAAAAATGTAAAAATCAATTAGTGGAGTAGGAGGGAATTAAGAGTTGTGAAAAAAATATATATATAGAACCAACACCGAACAAAGCAGACACAAAAGGGAAGGCCACACGATAAAAGAATACAAAACAACCATGCGTTCAAATACAATAGAAGCAAATACTCTTTTTTTCCTTCATCCTAAAGTATAGAACAAAAGGTTTTAATTCAAGGATAAAGAGAAAATCATATAAAAAAGTTAACTGAAGTAATTGTATAAAGAAGAATTATCATTATCATTAATATTATCATTATCATTAATATTATCATCCATTCTTGTATCATAATCATCGTGAGGATATAATGAGTATAATATTTGAAGTGATAGTATTCTTTCCGTTTCGCTAATAACCAGGAATACTATTTTTTTCCCTTCACGTGGCAGGACAGACGATGGGAAATATAATGAACTCGTATTCTTATTCTGGGAAACTCTTAATCACCTCCTCCATAAAACAGGAAGCAGAAAAACACATGAAGGACACTCACTCCTTCACCCACTCGCAAAATAATAACGAAATCCAATCAAACACACACAAAAAATCACCCCAACAAGAGGAAATACATTATAATAGTGTAATATTCATCAATCAAATCATACTGAATAAACTACGAAGCTTAAAATTACAACCAAAAAATAAATCAGAAAAAAATCAATCTTTATAAATATTAGATGAAAATTTGAGAAGTTCTAGGAAGAATAGGAGGAAAAAGTAAGAGAGAGAAAGCGAGGAATTTTTAAACACACTAACTGACATGTGTGTGTGTGCAAACGATGGATATAAATATTAAAAAAGAAAAGAAAATAGAGATTATAAAAAAAAAACAGCAATCACTAACAGGTGGCAGCAGGAAAACCTTTATAATAACAAACAAAAAAAAACTAACATGTAAGTGAAGAAGGAAAAAAATATAAGAAAAGATACTCGCATTTCGAGCTAAGAAAAATAAGTAATAAAAGCTGACAAGCACCATGTTAGGTTTTTATAAGAGAATGTGTGAACACGTAAATTAATAGAGCAAGTCTCAGATATCCTTGAGAGAGGGAGAGAAAATGAGAGAGAGAGAAACAGGGAGAGAAATAGAAAGAGAGAGAGAAAGAAACGGAAGGGTAAGGCCTATCGAAAAAAGGTTATCAAGTCACAGTCAGAGTCAAAGTTATTAAGGCCAGAGTTTGTGATAGAAAAGTTTGTGATAAAAATACAACCTGATACTGAATGGCTAGGAAGGTCACGGCGGCTTTTGAAGAACCACAGGAAACGGCAGTCATATCTCTCCTTAAGTAAGAGTACCTGGTATTAACGTAATGGAAAATCTCATGCAATATTTCCCCGGCAAGAACTGACCGGAAGGAAAGAACAACCAACCATCCTTGACGTTATTATAAAAATGAAAATAATTAAGATTTGAATAGCAAAATAGTAAATGTGAGTTAGTTTGAAAAATATAAGAAGAAAATATATAAATGATTCCTTTTCATGTGCTTTCAAAGATTTTCTACATTTTTTCAAGTTCGTTATGTATTCTATATTATTCGATTCATTTATTTAAGATTTACATTATTAATTCACTTGGGACTTTTTCATTCTGGAGGCAAAAGCGACATAAAGAGGAGCTAGAGGAGGTGGAGGTGGAAGTGGAGGAGGAGGAGAAGGAGGAATAGAAGAAAAGTTAATATAGCATTTTCCTCCCGTCATGAAAATGGGAGAAAATTCAATTAGATAAAAAGGAATGAAAAAAATGGAAAAAAGAAGAATGCACACATATAAAAACATATAAGAAAAATGTTTAAAAAGAAGAAAAGAAAGAAGAAAGAACATGTGTAACAACAAGACACTTAAAGGCGCCTCATCTGCATCACAACAAAGAAGAAAAGATGATGACTAGACCCTCGACTTCTTTCTTCAGTGATATAGTGGAGACATCCATCTTTCCTTGTCTCCTACCCTCCCTCCCTTGTTCTCTTCCTTCCTCTCTCCATCACTTTTGTCTACGTTCTCTCTCTCTCTCTCTCTCTCTCTCTCTCTCTCTCTCTCTCTCTCTCTCTCTCTCTCTCTCTCTCTCTCTCTCTCTCTCTCTCTCTCTCTCTCTCTCTTCACCTCCATTGTCTTCATTTTTATGCTTTATGACATAATTTTTGTTCTTTTTCTACGTAAAGACTTTTTATCCTTTTTGATGCTTTCATCTCTCATTGCCAGCCAAAACTTTTTCTTTCAACTTATCATTTTACGGGAGCCGTTTCTCTCTCTCTCTCTCTCTCTCTCTCTCTCTCTCTCTCTCTCTCTCTCTCTCTCTCTCTCTCTCTCTCTCTCTCTCTCTCTCTCTCTCTCTCTCTCTCATCCTTATTATCATTATTATCATCATTATCATTAATATCGTCATCATCGTCATCATTATTGATATCAACATTAATATTTCTTTTTATTTTAAGTATATTTTCTTGCAATCCCTTTCTTACAATGTCGTTCTTCCTTGTCCTACATTTTTCTTTTCCTTCATATGTTCCTCACAAAGTTTTCATGTTTTCATTTCACTCAAAGAAAATTAAGTTAGTTTCTTCTATCTGTTTGACTTTACTTCATCTCTTCCATCTCCTCCATTCGTCTTTCCTTCTAATCTTTCCTCACTTCCCTCTTCTTGGCCTTCCACTGTAGCTTTCCTTCTTCATTTCCTTGTTTTTTCTTTAGCTGTTTTTTTCCCTCCAGACATTTCTTCCTCCAGCATTTTTTTCCCCTCCAACACGTTAATCTTCGGTCATAACCTGCAGAGTTTGACTTCCTCTTACGTCTCCTTCCTTCCTTTCCTCCATCCCTCCTTCCTTCTAAATTATTCTGCTCTTCCTCTCTTCCTCCTCGTTTTATTTTCATCTTTCTTTCCACCTTTCCTTGCTTCGCATCTTCAACTTCACATTTATTCCTCTTCAACTGTCTTCCTTATTTCTTTCTTTCTTATTTACCTTTTTTTTTTACTTATGTTTTCCTACTCGTTCTCTGCATCTATATTTTCTCACTTCTCTTTCTCCTCCTCCTCGTACTCCTGCTCCTCCTCTTCCTCCTCTTCTTCCTCCTCCTTTGTTTCCAATTTTCCCTTCCCTTGGACACTATTAGCAACTTTTTTTTGTATGTTTTTTCTTCCTTTCCTGACGATATTCTTGTTCCTTGTTTATCTTCAATGTTTTATTTCACTCTTCGTTTACATCTTTCTTCATTGTCATTCTCTCGTTTCTTTCTTCAGTATTCGAGTTCAAGGACATTTTTCTTTTGTCAATTTTCTTATCTCTCTGATGTAGTTAATTACTCTTTGTA
>JAPQNM010000014.1:3764953-3772453 GCA_029783475.1 Metacarcinus magister | reverse complement strand
TGGTGGTGGTGGTGGTGGTGGTGGTGGTGGTGGTGGTGGTGGTGGTGGTGGTGGTGGTGGTGGTGGTGAATGAGTGAGTGAATAAAAGACAAAATATAAATAATAATGCCTCAAAAAACAACAAAGTGACACAACGCTACAACACAAATAATATAATATGTATTTTCTACTCTCCTTTCATCCACATCCTTCCTGTCACACTATTCCCTTGACACACTCGTACTCACAAGCCAATACCTTTCTTCTACGCATTCTGAATACACAAAAAATAGACTGAAAACAACACAACAGAATGAGTTAACCAATAGTAGACTTTTTTTTATCGAGTTTCTTTACAGTACCAAGCAATCCTTCGCCTTCCCCGGTTACCAATAAGGATTTTCTGCCACGTACTGTAATTTTCTGATACAGAGCGTCACACGGAACTGTAATGGACCAGTTTTGAGATGAGGTACGCGGGGAAGTCTACCAATGTAACATGCAAAACAGGAGTAGAGTGAAGCGGCTCAAACCACAGACTTCATCGACTTGTTGCCTTCGTGTTGTATAGAAAACGAGACTAGTAGTGAGTTAGTTATCGAGTTTCATTAGTTGTTCATAGTTGGTGTTTACAGCGCTTCTGACTTTATTGCATTTACACAGTGGGTGGACAAAAAAAAGTATCTCCCGTTTTATTGCAAGATCAATTAAGGTTAGAGAAGTGAAATGGTGCTTTGTGGAATGTAATTATCTTGCTATAAAACCACAGTGAACGTTGTTGTTAATTAGGAGAAACTCGATTGCATTAAGTGGTTGAAGAGAGAATGTGTAGGAGTTTCGATCCGAGTGAAAGATTATGTTGAAAATTGTGTAAGTCATTTCACCAAACAATTGAATGTCTAAATGACTTTTTTTTTGTGTGTATTTTAAAAAAGAATGATTCAACCAAGCTCTGATCAAATTCTAACTCATAAAGGTGGATGAACATACAGTATGAGAGAGAAACAAATCTATATTATCTTACATAACAGCAGAAGGGAGGCTGGTGTGAGGCTGGTTGTGTGTGTGTGTGTGTGTGTGTGTGTGTGTGTGAGGTTACTGAGAACGCGTGGGATGAGAGAGAGGGAAATAGAGGAAAAGAATAAGAGAGAGATAGATAGAGAGAAAGGTACCAACTATTTGATATTATCTATTCTAACAGGAAACTTCACAACTTTTCATGGAATCTTCACAACTATATTATTCCATTTCAGAGAGCGAGAGAGAGAGAGAGTACCCTTCTAAATTGACCTTATGATTAGAAAGGCAAAAGCACAACAAGAAGGTAGGGATAGAAGGGAAGCAAGGTACATAAAAGGCAGGAACTGAGGTGAAGTAAAAGGTTAGATAATTATATCAAACAGGTGTACAAGGCAGGTGTGTGAGGCATGAAATAGGTAAGGGAGTAAGGTAGTAAAAGATGCGAGGGACCTACACATTCTAATAAGTCCCTCCCCGTTGACCCATTGACCTGGTGACCTCTTCAAACTGCCAACATCCTGAAGTGTCAACTGTCACACAAAAAAAATATATCACACGTGCTTGTAAATTTTGGGAGTGAAAAGGGTGGGAAAGGTGTCGCGTTCGTAGTTGTTTTATATTTCTACACCTACATATGCCGGCGGAAAATAAACATTACACGCTGTGCCGAGAATTTCAATAAAACCGCATTTCATGGTACGTCAAAAAAGAAAAAATTGACCAACAAAATGCAGTTTACACCATTCTAATTTCAATCAACTTTTCAACCGATGCATTACTGTAGTTACTGGAACCATGAACAGTCCTCTCACGTGAGAAATGTAATCACTCGTTACATAAAATTAATAATAGTGGATATAAATGAAAAAAACACAGATAACACTACTTTTAACTATTCCACGACTAGCAAAGGTGGAAGATGTTACTAAGCCATCCACATCACCTTTAACACAACACTCACACACCTTGAAGTAATGAGACATAACCACAAATTTTAAACAATTCACAAATGCATCAAGCTTCCACGAAATGTTCCCGACAATGACACAAACCGTAGCTCCTCCTTTAACAAGCTCAAGTGGAATTGCCGTGCACACATCAATGCTAAATTAAGAGAAACGTTCCCCTCATTCTCGCAAAGGTGCTCAATCCGGAAGGGGACTGAGTTTCATCTCCCTTACGAAGACTTATAGGGCGGATGTCTTGCCCGCGACCCGCCCCATTACTGCCCGCCTTCAAGAGTAATCGTAGGGCTCTGTGTGAAGGTGCAAGGTGACTCCTGCAGGGGAGGAAGGAGGAAGCAGAAGAACGACAACGAAGAAGATGCTGAATACGAGAACGAATTAAACCTAAGAACGATAATTTCACAAGAACAAGGTATTTAATAAGATGTAAGAGTTGAGAGTGAAGGTGAAGTTAGACAGGTGTGTGGATCGAGGGTCTGCTTTACACTATTGAGATGGAATAGGAAGGTACAATGAAGAGAGAGTAGGAAGGTTGGCAAGGTGAGGCCTGAGGGAGGTAAGATGAAAGAGTAAGACAAGGAAGGTTAACAGGAAACGAGAAGAGACAACGACTGTGTGGGTGAGGCTGCAGAGTAAAGAAAGAGACAGAAAGAAAGAAAGTGAGAGAGAAAGATAGAGAGAGAAAAAAGACAGGTGTTATCATATAGAAACAGTAAATTAATGCTACCAATCACTCTTCCTTGACGTTACACTATAAACTCTATCATATAAACGCATATATATACATACACTTCAGTCCTTTCTTAAATAAACAAATATACTCAATTACGTTCATGAATAACAATATTTTCATGCACCAAACAGACGGCATCGCCCTCACTCCTCGGCCCATCATTGGCTATTCAATACTGCCTGCTGTAGCCTTAGGTGCGTTGGGGCCTCGTCAATAAAGGTCAATATTCTGCCCTTCTGGAACGGAACCGAGGCATTTCAAGATTGGGAAAGTCGTGTGTAGCAGCATCGTCAGGCCTTCAGCGGTGAAAGCAACGGTGATATATGATTCTTATCCTTATGTGGAGAATATTTTCTTTTTTTTCTTCGCTGATACAGATTGGCATAGGAATTTTCAGTATACTGCTTCTCTTATTTATACTACTGCTATTTCAACTTCTACTGCTTCTACTACCACTATGAATACTGCTACTACTACTTCTACTACTAATACTATACTATTACTAATACCCTACTACTACTACTACTACTACTACTAAAAATAATAATAATAATAATAATAATAATAATAATAATAATAATATGTATACTGTTAATATTAAACCTTTCATTTCCTTCTTAAGAAAAAGGTATCCACTGCCCTAGGGTTTTTTTCATCATCCTCAAGAGCAAACAAAACGGAGAAAGAAAATTATATGATATACGAGAACATAATAATAAAGAAGAATTAATGTAAACAAAAATAGTGAAAAAGAAGACTGAGTGGTAAAAAAAAATATCCTGCTTGTGACTTTTATATATGAGACGTAAAAATGAGTTCAAGGTATAAGCTGATTGGCTGGTATCACGGGCCTTATCACCCTTGACCAATCAGTGTGAAGGACGTGCTGCAAGCCTGATCTGATTGGCTCTTGAGGCTGATAACACTTCACACGTCCTTAAGAAGATACCTGACCTTGCCTTTCAACTGCTCTTAAAATACAGGTAAAATGTGAGTAATGTTTATTATTTAACGTGTGTGTGTGTGTGTGTGTGTGTGTGTGTGTGTGTGTGTGTGTGTGTGTGTGTGTGTGTGTGTGTGTGTGTGTGTAAGGAGCTACTGAGACTAATAATCCCAATGCATAAAAGATAATTACAAAAAATACCTGAAATAGCACATCGATCACTCGTCTTTGTCTTCACGTCAGCCTCATTGACACTTGTGATGGACAACATGTGACGTTACGAGGCAAGGATGAATAAAAAAAGGATTATAAAATGGATATTAATAAATCTAACTAGAATATTTTTTGTCTTTTCTTTGCATGAATGTCTATCTATCTATCCTATCCATAACATATTATCCTTCACTTGCAATACATTTTCGTTCAATTAATTTACCTTTTTGGGGTAGACTGAAGTATAATTGTCCATTAGAGAGAGAGAAAGATAGAGATAGATAGATAAAGAAAGAGAAAGAGAGAGAGAGAGAGAGAGAGAGAGAGAGAGAGAGAGAGAGAGAGAGAGAGAGAGAGAGAGAGAGAGAGAGAGAGAGAAAGTGAAGGAAGGGGTACAGAGTGGAGTGAAAGGGGAGGAGATAGAAACAAGCGAAAAAGGGAATAGAGAGAGACAGGAAAGGTTGAAAGAGAAATAGAGAAAAAAAATAAATAAAAAGAGAAAAAGAGAGAAAGCGAGAGACTTGATATAATTACTATGTCAAGCCACAAAGAAAGGGATGTAACATTTACTATGCTTGAAACTCCATTATAAAAACTGCTGACGTGACAAAGAAACTGTTGCTAAATTACACCAGCAAGCCACCTAATCTCACCTGCAGGGAGGAGATTGTCACGAAAACATTGCCTGCTGACTATTACTTGAGCTCACCGGAATTTACACACCAAAAAAAATTGAATTAAAGCTTTTATTACCGTGTTTGGGAGACAAGTGAGTTATACTTTTCTTCCATTTTTTTTAAGCAAGCAAACAAGCGATCTGCACAGTTTAATCCTATACACAAATCCATTTAATTAACTTTTAAGGAAAAAATTATTCCCAGTAGTACACGAGGCAATATTTACCAACATGCCAATGCCTGACAAATAGGAAAAAGAGAAAATATTAACGCTTTTTAAACTCTACTAATAAATATTCTGATAGCTTTTTAAATGCGTATAATAATGTATAAGGAAATTAAATCAGAGAGAAAGGAATAGTAAGCATTTTTGAAAGTGAAGATAATGCTATAGTGACACTCGGGATGTTTTATTTAAAGAGGAAGAAAAATACACATCTAGACGTGTTATTGCGAGAGAGAGAGAGAGAGAGAGAGAGAGAGAGAGAGAGAGAGAGAGAGAGAGAGAGAGAGAGAGAGAGAGAGAGGAGAGAGAGAGAGAGAGAGAGAGAGAGAGAGAGAGAGAGAAAAAGCAACCCATAAATCCTCCGTTATGCACGATAGAAAAGAAGAAAAAAAAAGATCCAGGAAATTAATTCGAGTGTAGAGTCAAGTGGAAACTCAGATTGTAAAAACTAAATTCTGCAAAAAAAAAAAAAAAAAAAATTAATGATTCGTACAATTTTTCCAACGATTGCACGGCGACTGCACGAACATTATGCAAACGTGTGGAGTTACATGGAAATAAAACACCACACTGAGCCTTATGATCCCAGAGGCGTGAGGATAATGTGTCCCTACGCCTTGCTGTACCGGTGCAAATGACACTACAAAAGCTGATTAATACATCTAATGCTACTTTTACAGGTGGAGACTTTTTGTTTTAAGTATAATTCCAGTGTGTGTTTATTAGGGTTTATTTATAAGGTTATTTGCCACAATTGTATCACTTTTGTCTGCCTATCTGTTTTAATATGATAAATAATGATAATGATGATAATAATAATAATAATAATAATAATAATAATAATAATAATATGATAATTAGTTAACTCATGAAATATTAATGAATCTAATAAACAAGCAAACATATGAATACTTTAATATCATGCTGCATGTTTATGGAAGTTATGTAAATGATACGTATATGTATTTTCCTTTTTAAATAGATAAACAAAAGGATAGTATTTTCCATCAATCCTTACTATTATTATTATTATTATTATTATTATTATTATTATTGTTCAGATGACTCAAATAAACAAAAAACTGTAATTTCCTGCATGCATTAAAGACAGGCAGAGAACAACACTAAAACAATACACATGAACAACACGAGATCAAAAATACAAAACATATATCACAAAAATGTTCACCCACTGAGAGTAAAACGCTTGATAATGATAAAAAAAAAAGACGAATACTAATGATGAAAAGTGAGAAAACCTTAGAGTTGAGGTTTTTTATACATCTAGATAACGAATGATTCCCGCAACAGTAATAACAGCCGCCACGGGGACGCCCACGCAACGCCCACGCTAGTGTTCGCTACGTAACTTCCATTGCTATTACAGTATAAAAAAAAGAAATGCAGCTGAATCTCTTGCATTGCTCTTGATTTATTTTCCTTTACATAAATTCTTCACTGCAACATCGTAATAATAATAATAATAATAATAATAATAATAATAATAATAATAATAATAATAATAATAATAATAATAATAATAATAGCACACTCCTTTACAACCTTCCTGCCTGCACAACGCCGCCAAAGACCACCTGTGTTCCCGATCGATGGCCAGACTTCCTTTTAGCGGGGCGTCTGAAGTGCATTTTACCTCTTTTTCCCCATGAGTTGCTGCCTCGCGGGTTATATATCTTAATTACAGACGGTTTATTTAATCCCTAAGGCCAAGATGGTAGGAGCAATTATAAAAGTTAGTTTTTTTCAAAGTTTCAGCATTCAATAATGACTCTTCGGTTCGGTTATAAAGAGAGAGAAAGTGGGTAGCTGCAGGTAGGTTTCGTAACACGCGAGGAATATTTTGCATTAATACGCAAAATGTATATTGAATAAATAACATGTAGTGATGTTGCAAGGAGATTTAACTTACCCTGCCAGTGAACCAATAAACACAAATGCTTTTAAAGAAAAACTAAACTATGCTGCGACGCGTAGGAAAAGGTCAAACAGAGGACAGTCGGGGAGACGAGTATGTTTGTTTACATTAATAAAGAAAACATACATGGGTATCGTAGCATCTATAAACGAGGCACTCTGGATGCGTTCTAGTGAAACCTACGTTGTTCTGAGTTGAAGTGAGTGTCATAGAAAGGTGATGGAGGCAGTGAGGAACCCATAAAGGCTTTCCCTTCGTTCACCTCTACACACACTTTTCCAGAACCGGTATAATGGTCACTGCAACGTTTACAGAAAGGAAACGTGTTGTTCTGGACTCTTTACTGACCTTGAGGAGTGAAGCCAGAGAGTCATTTTTGCATTAAAAGTCAAATATAAGTACAAAACCATAACAAAGAAGCACTAATCGGCATTTACTCCCTTTCAGTACATACAACCACACATTTAACATACTATAAACAGGTGCATGGAGTCGACAATGAGCTTTTAGTACAAACAGATCAGTGACGCAGGAACCGTTGTCATTAGCAGGGGAATCAGGGAAGCAGTGACCCGAAGCCGCCCCGTCAACAGGAACATAACACCACTAACACCTCCGGGTCGACGCGCCACACGGGAACGATAGCACAGAATACTGCAACGAGGTTATGATCAAAAGAGGCCAATGGGAATAACCGTAGCGCTATAATGCAAGTATTAAGTGTATCTTCAAACGGCTTCACTATTGGTATTGAGCTTGGTAGTGCGTTGATAAGCCTGCCAATGAGGTTTAGAGCCACGTTAGGCTA
>JAPQNM010000014.1:3749953-3762453 GCA_029783475.1 Metacarcinus magister | reverse complement strand
GTGGTGGTGGTGGTGGTGGTGGTGGTGGTGGTGGTGGTGGTGGTGGTGGTGGTGGTGGTGGTGGTGGTGGTGGTGGTGCGTAGGAAAAGAAACAGGATGTGGAAGAAAGAAAGAAATAAGGAAGTGAAGGATAAAGTCGAGGCTGAAGATAAAAAAAAGATTATGTAGTAGTAGTAGTAGTAGTAGTAGTAGTAGTAGTAGTAGTAGTAGTAATAGTAGTAATAATAGTAATAGTAATGATAATAATAGAAATAATATCACATGTAAGAGAGACAGAGAAAAACAGGTAACACAGGGTATGAGAGGCAGCGAGAGGGACGAGGAGCCTTGTTGCAGCCGGGGAATCTGGCAACTTGAGAGAGTCGATCAGAGACATCGGAAAAGTGAGGAAGAAACTAATTACAGCCAGGTGGATCGGGACTGCACCTGGCGAGTTAGGATGTGAAGAGAAGAGGGCGTGAAGGACGGAAAGCTAGGATGGCAGGAGGCAAGGGAGGAGGATAACGCAGGATAGGAAAGAGGAATAAGATGGAATGGATAGGAATAATGAATGGATAAATTAAGGAGAGTAGGAAAGAGTATGTGAAGGGAAGGAGTGAAGAAATGAAAGATGGAAGAAGTTTATGGCGAATGAAAGGCGCAGAGGGAAGAATGAAGGAAAGGAAGGAGGGAAGGAGAGAGAGGGAGGGGGAGAAGGAAGGAGGAAAAGAAAAAAACACAATAAGAGGAAATGTTGAGCGAGAAAAAATAGGCAAGGAAGGAAGCGCAGGCAGAATGGAAGTGTTAATGAAGGAAGAGACAGAGAGAGAGAGAGAGAGAGAGAGAGAGAGAGAGAGAGAGAGAGAGAGAGAGAGAGAGAGAGAGAGAGAGAGAGAGAGAGAGAGAGAGAGAGAAGGATAGTGACATATGGAGCAAGCAAAATAAAAGTAAGAATAGAGGAAAGAGATAAAGCATGATAAAAGTAATCAGCAATAAAATTAATTGTTGTCCATGTATGTATAAACAGAATTATTGCAGTGAGTCATTTTTTGGGAGATTGGATGTTTGGAAATATTACAAATGCATAAGTTTTAGCCTTTTGATATATAATAATACAACAACATTTACAACTACCTCCAGGAAATGATAATGTTGCAATACCTTGAATACAATAAACTCTACGGACTTTTCAACCACTTTTCATTTACGTGTGTCAGTCTTACGTTATCAGTATTTGTATTTTGTGCTTCATCCACACACAAAAAAAAGTTCCCTGAAACTCAAAATTTTATGTCTGCGTTCGAATGTTGTGCTTTATTCTCCAAAAATGTTTCCTCGTAAATGCAAAAGTCTGTAAACGCAAAACCGGGCATTTAAATTTTCAAGAAACAATCAGTAATTTTCAGGCTTTCACGCTAGACCCCGTCATACATGAAAGTCTTAATTAATTTGTGACTGTATACTTAAGAGAAATCAAAGCAGAACAAAGGAGGTAAAATAATTGGAAAAAAACTAGAGGTAAATCCTTGCATTCAGACAGTATATAAAGGAAAAGTTATTAAAAAGCCACAATCCAGCTTTAAGACGTGACCTTCTACTCGTCTCTTGCAAAGGTTCATTCGTAATGCATTCAATACCATGATACTCGCCTATGTTTTCCATCCCCATCTGACGTCAGTGAACCAGGTGACGGAGGGAGAGGAGGCAAGCACGCTCAAGGAAATCGATAACACAGTGTATCTCTCCAAACTTTGTGTTGTGTTGTTCTCAGGTCAGTGGGTCAGAGCCGTGTTGTGTTGCTGCTAAATATGTATATCGCAAAAATAGAGGAGAAAAAAGTCAACGACATGGACTCTCTCTCTCTCTCTCTCTCTCTCTCTCTCTCTCTCTCTCTCTCTCACACTCACAGAGAGAGAGAGAGAGAGAGAGAGAGAGAGAGAGAGAGAGAGAGAGAGAGAGAGAGAGAGAGAGAGAGAGAGAGAGAGAGAGAGAGAGAGAGAGAGAGAGAGAGAGAGCAATGAACCCATTATCGCAAAACTATTCATGCTAACAACATTTGCTACAGCGGTACAAATGGTTAACACATATGTGCTCTCTCTTTTTTTCCTACCGAGGCGATAAAACCGAAGATCCAATCGTGCAGCACATTAAGAGAGACACTCCAATCAAGGCAGTATGCAGGGAGGTCAAAAGGACAAAAAAAAAATATCGTAATAGTGTTTTTTTCTATTACAAAAAAAATACATAACAAATGAAACTAAAAAGGAATAATCAAATGTAACGAAAACCTTGACTTCTATTTACTGTTTGATTCTGAATGAGAAAATCTTTTTTTTTTTTCTTTTGAATCTCTGATGTGTTTGAATATTACAAGGATTATCTGGGAGTGTGTATTGGTTTTGTTCTAGCTGGGAGTATCAAAGGAATAATTAGGAGTATTTAGGAGTCTGTATCAGTCTTGCTCCCAACATTAATATCAAATGAGTATCTGGGAGTATCGGAGAATGTCTATATAGTGTCAATCAACGCTGATCCGTCAAGATATCGATAAATGTCCTTAAATACGTGATTAGGAGAAGGCTCAGTGTCCTTATTTTAATTATACCGAGGCTCCTGGAGACTCATAATTAACAACCAATATAGTTTTAATCTTGAAAATCATTATAGTATTACTGAACCTTTGAAGAAATTCGTGATACATCCAGGAAATTATTATTTACTATATATTTTGGATAGTTTATGCGAAGGAAAACTAATTTAAATCTTAGCTTTACTATATCTCAGTCTAGTGATATGAAACTTAATGGAATTACTGTTTTGTTATCTATATTCTACTTGATTTGAACTATAAGAACATTATAAGCATTTATCTCACTTCATTTATCATTATTTTACTACGTACTCCTGTTCTTCACATCACAAATCTTCAGTGAACAGCAACACACGCACGCACGCACACGAAAAGGCGTTAAACAAGGGAAGATACAGATTACTTTTAACACTAACATTAACACCAACAAGCATGAAAGAGGCTCTGATGTACCGCCTAATAACCTAAGTGTCAATGTACGAGATGCTTGTAATTTTCCAGCGTTTTGAATAATCACACTAATACTCTAGAAGCTAAGAATGTGTTGATGCCTTCATTCCTCGCCTGGGCTGTGCAGTGTGTCAGGTTTAAGAGGGTAAACACGGCTACAACCACCTCGCGCCCGTTCACCAAGTTTGAGGCTGAAATAATGTCATGAAACTTTAAATTATGGTGTAGCTTGGCATGTAATTTCCTGAAGGTTTTTGCCTGGCCTGAAAAATACGTTGATTGCATTTAATACTGTGTTTCCTGGGGTGTGTGTGTGTGTGTGTGTGTGTGTGTGTGTGTGTGTGTGTGTGTGTGTGTGTGTGTGTGTGTGTGTGTGTGTGTTTGTAAAAAGTATACAAACACATTTCACGCTTCGTATATCTACAAAAATACACTAAATTCAACCTTGCAACAAGTCTATCGGATCAGCTACACCTCCTACAGCTTAATCTCATTCCGATAGAAACTTAATACAAAACTATAACAATAATCCGCATCGATATTAATCCTCCAGTAAAGCTGATCGAGAAAATAGTTGAGGATTACGTTGAAAATGCCGTAAATCCCCATCATCCTTTAAAGAGGTCACAATTAAGGGATTAGAAAGTTTTAAAAGAGAAAAAACTGGATTTCACAAGACGTAGAATCCCGTAAAGACGCCATCTGTTGGAAAATATAAGTATGATAATAACACGACAGACCACAATGAGTCACGCACCCAAGGGAGACTTTCCTTGCCTTGCCTTGCCTTGCCTTGCTGCCTTGCCTTGCCTTGCCTTGCCTTGCCTTGCCTTGCCTTGCTTTGCCGACGATTCCTTCATAGAAATAATGTTATATCCTACAAGGTATTTTTAGCAGTTAGAAAAAATATCTTTCACACTCTCAAATCTTCCTCAATCCTTCTATACTCTAACCATCGTCTCTTTTATTCCTTCACATTCCTCTTCTTCATCCTTTTAACCCTTTCTCTCCTTTTCCATTCCTTTTTTCCCGCCCTCGCTACTGTCCTTTCCCTCAACAGTATCTTCCTTTTCCACAAAGAAACATGAGTCAACGTAACAGACCTTCCCATTCTTCTGTCCTTTTTCCCTTTTGTAGCATCCAACATTTTCCCTTTTCCTCCCATAGTGCACTCTTTTCCTCCTGCTACTCCCTGCCGTGTTTCCTTTCTACTGCGGGTGACATTTGCAGAGGTTGCTTTTCCCTTCTGCTTGTGGCGAGACTTTATACGTATAATTTCCGTCTTTTATTATTTTTTTTCTTATGGTCTCTCTCTCTCTCTCTCTCTCTTTCTTTCTACCCTTGGCCTACCGACTCTTCCTTCTTTTAATGCTGGTTTCTCTTCTCCTTTTCTTGCTGAATTTAAAATCACTCCTTCCAGACTTCTTATTCCCTACGGATTATCTGCTTCATTCTATTGACTTCTCTCTCTCTCCCTTCCTCTTTCACTGCATCTTCCTTAATTCTCCCTAATGATTACTCCCTGCAATTCCCTCTCACTTCTCCCTCCTATGCTTCCTTACCCCAACCTTTTCCCTCTTATCCTCCCTCACCCTTCCATAATTCCCACCAGCTTCACTTTCCTTTACTTCCTGACTTCTTCTTCATCCCTGCTGGCTTCCCCTCCCTCCTGCTGGCTGCTGGGAGGCGCTCAGGCAGGTTCTCTCAGGCTCTGTGATCTCCCGTAATCCCCAGCAGACAGGAGATGAGCTGCACCATTAGCAGACAGGCAAACAGCTCCAATTGTTAGCTCATAAAATTAACCGACCGTATTTTTCCACCTTGGGCGTCCCTTCGAACACAAACAGCAAGCGAGGCAACGGCGGCGGTAGCGAGTGAGGTGAGAATTCCAGGTGAATGTGCGCCAGACAGGTATGCAATAGGTAGGGAGGGAGAGGAGGAGGAGGAGGAGGAGGAGGAGGAGGAGGAGGAGGAGGAGGAGGAGGAGGAGGAGGAGGAGGAGGAGGAGGAGGAGGAGGAGGAGGAGGAGGAGGAGGAGGAGGAGGAGTAGCACGACAACGACAACGCAGAGGAGGACAATGAGAGGAATGAGAAGAGGAAGTAAAAGAAAGCAGAAAGGAATTAAGGTGCAAGAGGTGAAATAGTGGAGGGAGAGGCAGCATGAGAAGGAGAAGGAGAAGAGGAGGGTGAAGGAAGAGAAGGAGACTAGAAGGAGAGGAGAAGGAGGGTTAGTGTAAACAGTCCCTGGCGAACGCGGCGAATTATGAAAGCTACTTGGAGCAGTATCTCGCCATTACGTCTAGCTAATTACAGGGTTATTCATGGTAATTATCCGTATTATTACTTGATTTACGGCGCGTTTCGACGATGCGGCGGTCATCTTGTCTCATTTAAAATACGCTACCTCATTAGGCTACCTCGCCCCCCCCCCACCTATCATTACTGAAGGCGGAAGATTACCACGGATAAGAAAGGGGAAAGAAGATAGATGAAGATAAGGTTCGTCTAGTGATTCTCGTGCATTCTTCAAAGTCTTGCTTCGACCTGCTGTTAATTCCGACGGGACAATACTAACGGGGTGACCTCTGGCGGCCGAGGCACGAGGGTCACTGCAGAGGAGGAGGAGGAGGAGGAGGAGGAGGAGGAGGAGGAGGAGGAGGAGGAGGAGAGGAGGAGGAGGAGAGGAGGAGGAGGAGGAGGAGGAGGAGGAGGAGGAGGCGAATGGTATTTAAGAGCATTGTTGGAACTTAGGTTAGGATGTTAGTACGGTATGCGGAAGAGAGAGAGAGAGAGAGAGAGAGAGAGAGAGAGAGAGAGAGAGAGAGAGAGAGAGAGAGAGAGAGAGAGAGAGAGAGAGAGAGAGAGAGAGAGAGAGAGAGAGAGAGAGAGAGAGAGATATAAAACCAAACCTTCTACCAGACAGTATTGCAACACCACGCCACTAAATTCTCCTAGCTATTTAGTATCAAATTAGACAAAATCCTATTAAATATCATCAATAGTGAATTATGTGGTCAGCTTTATCACCTCTATTAAGCATTATGGGATCAGCTGGTTCTAGAAGTGATCTAAGACTGTCTTGCAAGGATTTATTATTAACCATTTTTGCAATATACCTTCATTATTACATCTATACATTCACTTCCATGATATCCTTTTTGTACTACATATATAAACTTGCGTTCCAGATTCTGTTTATAGAAAATGGTTAACTTGAAATAATGGTTATACTTTGAGACATATTTCCGTTTAGATCATTTAAGACAAGATTATGATTATTCCCGTTTAGACGAAAGCATGTTCTTGTAAAAATAGATGACGTAAACAGCTTCAGTTCGTACGTTCACTTTCTGGCTGATAAGAGAAAATTAACATCTTACATACCATATAGAATGTATAGAGTTATGTGAAAATAAGTGAAAATTACGAAAATGGTGTTAAATCTCTTTTGTTGTACTTTTTCATAATAAAATTTAATGAATGAACAAAAAATAAGGAAAAATCATTTTCTATCACTGTTCCCCATTTAAATAAGTTAGAATATTTCCACGAAACAATAAATTTCACACATATAAACTAAAATAATCGTAACGCAATTTTCGAGCGTAATTTCAGAACCAAAAAATACATTTCCTATACACAAAACAATTGCAAGAACATGAATAAACATAAATAAAACAAACACTGATCCACTACCCACACACTCCCTTTACGGACTCACAATTCAAAACACTAGATTCACAAACACCCAAAAAAAAAAAAAAAAAATCCACAAAAACACGAATATCAAACATTTTACAGAACAAAAAAAATTGATAAACAAAATCTTTACCGAATATTTTTACAGTTACTTTTATTTCATTCTATATATAAAAAAAAAAATCAATAACCACTATAACCCCTTTATATAAGGTGAATAGCTCTGAGAATACAAGTAAACCAAAGCAGACAACAGAGACAAACAGAGAAAATAAGTGATACCGAGTGGATAATACGTGACCCTACAAACGGTACAGCAGTGAGAACTTTCAGACAAAAACGTATGGTGGTCGGATGAAAGCCCTTATAAACGCTTTGAGTTAGGAAGGCCTGGCTTATCCTCCCTATATACATGATTATGGATCCTGATAAAAAACAAATAACTTGATAAGCTAGAATACATACATAAAGCACAGTGTTTTGTTTGCATTACAGTCCTTACACATTTATCTCTCAATATGTCTTGTCTGTATATACTCTATCTCTCTTTATAACTCTCAATGTTTGTGTTGGGATCGAAAAAAGTTGTATCTCATTGAGTAAAACAGACAAGGGTTTAGCAGCTGGTTTAGCAATATAAGCGTGAGGTGCGATATTCACTCCTCCATGACATTTGAATCTCCAATATTTGTTCTGCTTGCATGAAAACACCACGAATTCCACGGTGGTTGCATTGGTGTTGATGGGAGCAATACCTCCTCACATAAATTCCTATTACTACCATCTTTTTTCCTTCCTTTATCTCCTCGTCTCTCGGTCTCCCTCCCTTCCTTACTTCTAACCATTCCTACCATCCCTTCCCTTCCCTTCCCTCCTCTTTCCCCATCACGTCTGCAGCCCCTTCAATGCCTGGGTACACAGCCCATGACACCAACCCACGCTCTCCCCAATTTTATCCTTGACTACCAGCAATGTCTTCCAATTCTCTTCACCCATTTTTTCCGTATTTTTCCTTTATCATTTTGTATCTTAGGGCGCGTACATAAGCACACAAATTCACACACACACATGCACATATAAACATACACACACAAACACACACACGTTTACATGATATTCCTACCACACAAACTGCTCTATACGCTCATCTGTTTCTCATAATCACCACCACCACCACCACCACCACCACCACCACCACCACCACCACCACCACCACCACCACCACCACCACCACCTTACCACTGCTACACTCAAACACCTTAAGCATTCACCCACTTCACTGATCCTTACCAGTTAGTAATGTACAATTGAGAGAGAGAGAGAGAGAGAGAGAGAGAGAGAGAGAGAGAGAGAGAGAGAGAGAGAGAGAGAGAGAGAGAGAGAGAGAGAGAGAGATGTAGAAGTAATAGAACTCTAACTTACGTGTAGATCCTTCCTCTATTCTTCCTTGAGCATGATTAAATTTACGTACAAAGCGTTGAAGAAAGGTGGAGGAAAACCTGGAAACCTGACAGGTGGTGGAGGAGGAGGAGGAGGAGGAGGAGGAGGAGGAGGAGGAGGAGGAGGAGGAGGAGGAGGAGGAGGAGGAGGAGGAGGAGGAGGAATAGGAGGAACAGATGGAATAGGAGGAGGAAAACCATAAGAACAGCAACAACAACAACGACACCAACTACGCCTCTCTTCTTCTCCTTCTCCTCCTCCTCCTCCTCTTTCCCCTTCTCCTCCTCCTCTTCTTCCTTTCCTTGGAGGCTGGCGGCCCGGTACCTAATAAATATTGATTAGTAGCTCATCAGTGGTAATCGCCGCTAGCTAACTGAATCAGTAGGTTTGCGTGCGTCCCAGCCAACCCTTGCGCGGAATGCCAATCACCAAGTTTACCCCTAATGAGCCATCAACGCCCCAGCCACTTTCAACAGAGCCATGATTCCGCCATTACTTGATCATTTCTTCCACACCAAAGCTCGTCCACCAATCTGGGAATGAGTAAACCTTTCCGCTGAGATTGTGGGAGATTTTGAAGGCCATTGATTAATCCACGTTTCATTCTGTAAGGTTAAAGGGATTCTATTCAATTCTACACGTCCTTGCCTAAGTTTGTACTCATTGGGTTTCTTCGTTGGTGCTTCTATTTTGCTGTAGAATGGACGCAACAAAACTTTATGTGAGAGAGAGAGTGAGATAGAGATTGTAAGAGAAAAGTCCAAAACGAGCTCAGAATTTTTAGGAAGACAATTAAAAGTGTCTAAAGGCAAACAGAAAATGGTGGGATAGAGAAAGAGAGCGAGAGCGAGAGCGAGAGAGAGAGAGAGAGAGAGAGAGAGAGAGAGAGAGAGAGAGAGAGAGAGAGAGAGAGAGAGAGAGAGAGAGAGAATGCGACCAAAGGCAGTGAATGTAGTGGAGATACCTTTTTTCTTTTTTTCTTTTTTTTGAAGGTGGGAAAGGAAAGGACGGAGGGAGAAGGAAGGGAAGGCATGTGGCGTGATAATTGGAGAGTCGTGGTAGGATTCCAGCTGGTGGCAAGGGCGTGGTGGGAGGGTAAGGTAAGGGAGAGGTGTAGGTAGGGTATCACTAGTCCAAGGGAGGAAAAGGAAAGGCCAGTTAGTATCATAAAGGCAGACTTTACCTTATAGAGATGTATATTAGATTAAAAAAAACACAATTTCAAAAGCGAAATAAGAGCTAGAAAGGGAAGGGAGATATTCTTTTTCTTTCTCTCTCTCTCTTTCTCTCTCTTACATCAGTGAAAATGAAAGATAATTCTATAAACTGCTGTGTAGAGCTAGTCAAAGGGAGCTAAATGCAGTAAGGGAAAGGGGGGAGGAAGAGAGACACCTGCTTGAGGGAAGGAAGAAAAAAATAGTATAAAAAAGAAGAAAAAAAGACAGAAATCCGTGGGGCACATATTACATAAAGGGAAGGAAAAATTGCCTTGTGGGGTGAGTATAAGGGAAGAGGTTGTGAAGGCCTTGGAGAGGGGGATCAATGCCTCACCTCACCTTCTGCTGCATGGAACGGAGACTGATTGGGATTAGGAGGGGGCTGAGTGGGATCAGATAGGGGATGAATAGGATTAGGTAGGGTGTGAGTGGAATTAAAAGGGGTTCATGGGACGGAGGTGGTGTAGGATGGGAGGGAGTGTGAGGAAGGAACGAGCTGAGTGGGATAAGAGTACTGAAATGGAACGTGAAGGAGGAATGAGTGGGATGGGAAGGAGACTGAATAGGTTTAGAATGACTGATACAAGAAGAAAAAGGGAGAGAAAGGGGAGATAAGGAAAGAGACAAGTAGGGGGGCTGAAGATAACGGGCTTAGAAGGAAAAGTGGGAGGATGAGTGGGAGGAGATATTGAGAGGGATAGTAGCTCGGGAGGATAAATAAGATAGGAGAGAAATAACTGAGGATTAGAATGAGGTTTGTAAAGATATCAAATGTAGCTTTTTGAGGCGATTTTTAGCATAACGGCCATGAAAAGCATATATAAAACGAAACATTGCAATACTTAACTCCATGCTATTGAATGGTTGATAAAACACGCAAGTACGAGTAACAAACACATAAATATAGCCAATTATGTATGTGTTGTTTTGTATGTCTGTGTGTTACTATGAAAATCAAGAGAGCTGAGACCATCTGAATACAATACACACACCAAATCCATACGACATACATACAAATAAACACACACACACACACACACACACACACACACACGACTTACATGGGAACAAAACAAAATGAGATTGAGATCAAATATGAAAAGAGGGAAAAAAAACAGTACATTTAAGACGTCAGAATTGGCAAATAACCCAGAACAGTGTTACCAGATGGGAAAGGTCACCCCGTGGACCCATGGCCTTCCAGATGGTACACTGGAGGATAAGAAGAGAAACATCTGGAGTCTGGAAACACTGTCTGCTGTGGATTTAGATATTTCCAAGGGTAAAATAGTAGATTGAAGGGAAGGGGGGAAGGGAAAGGAAAGAAAGGGAAGAAAAAAGAAGAGGAGGGAAGGAGAGGGGAATGGGAGGAAGTGAGAGACTTATCCTTCTGTATTATGCACCAGAATGGGATTGAAGCAGGATTTTGACTGGCAACAGAAGGGGAGGATTAAGCTATGGGAGAGTAGGGGGCTGTGAGGGTGCAGGGTGAGGCGTGCAGGGGGAAGGTAGGACTGCCTCTGCCACACTGAACACACATACACACACACACACACACACACACACACACACACACACAAACATTATTAATTGTAATTTTTCACTCTAATGGCTACCTAATGAATTAATAAACTATTTATGATTTTTAATATATACTTTATACTAATTATGTACGGACACCAACACACACACAAACACACTCACCTACATTTACACACCAACCCACACTTACACACACTCACGCACACCTCACGCACACGCTCACGCACACGCACACACACACACACACACACACACCACACACACACACACACACATACAAACAGTAATGGTAATATCAAATGCTCCTCCTCCTCCTCCTCCTCTTCGTCTTTCTCCTCCTCTTAGTCTTCCTCCTCCTCTTAGTCTTCCTACTCCTCCTCTCCTCTCCTCTTCCTCCTCCTCCTTCGTGTACTTAAGTAAAGAAGGAAAACGTCACGTAACTCAACTATCATAAAAGAAACCATTTTTCAAGCTATAATTTGACCGCATATTTTATTGGAAGATATTTAAGAGAGAGAGAGAGAGAGAGAGAGAGAGAGAGAGAGAGAGAGAGAGAGAGAGAGAGAGAGAGAGAGAGAGAGAGAGAGAGAGAGAGAGAGAGAGAGAGAGAGAGAGAGAGAGAGAGAGAGAGAAAATATATCGTCGTTTTCCATTTAGTTAGTTTAAGTTTCAGCAAAAGGAGAAAGAGGAGGAGGAAGGAGAAATAAGAGGAAGAGGAAGAGAAAGAGGAAGAAGAATAAGAAGAAAAAGAAGTAAGAAGAAAGAACCTCAAATAATAATAACAACAATAATGATAATAATAATGATAATAGAAAATTGTTACGAGACACACATAAGGAAAGGAAATAAAATAATAACAAAAATATTACACCACCTCAACCTGCAATTTTTTTAAGGAAATATGTCAACACGTCCAGAACAGTCTTGTCTCAGCACATTTAGAGGAGGAGAAGGAAGAAGGAAGAACAAGAAGCAGAAGAACAAGAACAAGAACAAGACGAAGAGGAGGAGGAGAAGGAGGAGCAGGAGGAATAGGAGCAGTAGGATTCAAGAGGCTCACATTTGGGCAGTGACGGTGCGGGAATCACCTCCTGGCCTTACCTGGTTTGAATGTCATTAAGAGGAACGTGGGAGAGCACACCTGGTGGGATAGAAGAGGAAGAGGAGGAAGAGAAGGAGGAGGAGGAGGAGGAGGAGGAGGGGTAGGATTAGAGACACGGACTAGGAAAAGAGAAATAAGGAGGATTAAAGAAACGAGAGCAAGGTAAAATGTGTCTTCCATGAATTACGAAACACGTCTTGAGGTAGTGAAGTATTCAACACGTAAAGGAAAGAGAGAAATATTAGAGAAACAGCAAGGTAGGAGACGAATGAGGAGCATAGGCATACAATGTGATAAAGTGAGGAATTAGAAATGTTAAAGTTACCATCTTGAAAGGCGGTTGTGGCATGGAAAGAAGGGAAAACAAGACCGAAAGAAGGTAAGGTGTTCGTGGATGCCCCTGGGTGGTGGCTGTCGAGGCGGAGTTTAGCCAACACACATTTTTGGGAGAGAACAAAGACTTGGGGGCAACAAACACGGC
>JAPQNM010000014.1:3724953-3744953 GCA_029783475.1 Metacarcinus magister | reverse complement strand
ACCCACAGCTTAAGACATGCAATGTGTGTGCAGGGTGGGTGGGGAGGGTGCAGGTGTAGTAGTAAAATTCATGTATTTGTGTGTGTGTGTGTGTGTGTGTGTGTGTGTGTGTGTGTGTGTGTGTGTGTGTGTGTGTGTGTGTGTGTGTGTGTGTGTGTGTGTGTGTGTGTGTGTGTGTGTGTGTGTCTGTGTGTATATATAAATGTATATATGTATATATATATATATATATATATATATATATATATATATATATATATATATATATCACACACACACACACAAACACACACACACACACACACACAAGAGTGTCTGAGACGTGACCCGCCTGGTCTTCTTTGGTTCACTAAGGAGGCCTTTTGTTGCCGCAAGACTTCCGCAGCACCTCTCAACACTTTCAGAGAGCCAACGACCAACACAGAATAAGGCTGTACGTATTCATGGGCCTCTGAGCCTCTTTTACATCAGCTGCCTTAGCTGTTAGATGTTTCCAGGCCGCGGTGAGGCGAGAAAGAACCTCCCACGCTGCGGCGGCAGGATAGAAGGATGCAGTGTGACACACAACATTCACAACGAAACTCACCTTGAGAAACGACGCAGCACACTGCCAGCAGAGTCCATACTGACGGCTGCCACATCACTCCGAAGCGAAGGAACGCGGGCATCGTCGCCAGCCAGTGGGCGCCAACACCAAGGCGACAACAGACATGCAATCACACTCGGGACGGCCCGTCACTCGTGCATGGCAACACCCGTGGCCATGACAGCAAGCGTGATGTTCTGTGGTGGACGCGGCCACTGCCAAGGTCGAAACTGAACGTAACTTTCCTATTAGCTGTTCTGTATAATCCGAAGACTTGATTCAGTCCACGTAGCTCAGAGACCGAGATGAAAATTTCAAATCCTCTCTCAGGGTGGTTTTTCGGGAACTATTCACCTCCAGAGTACCACACAAGATCAATTTTCGAGGGATAATGATAAAGAAAAAATACTTAAGAAAAGTATGGCAAGACGAGGGAGAGGGGGAGTTAGCAGGCTATGTCGCCGGCCACCCCAGCGGAGAGTTGCGGCCAAAGTTACAAGGGCGGCAAAGTCCCTAGCCACACTACACCTGGCGCTCCCACGCTCCTCAGGACTCTGCCTTCCTGCCGCAGATCAAACCGGTCCTCTCACGCTCCCTCGGTGACCATGAAAAATGCAACAGAAATCCCTTTAAAACACAAGAACAGCGCAATCCTATTCCCCTTCCTCTCGCGTGCTGGAAGAGGCAGCTGGGGGCCGTGGCGCTGTGGGTCAGGTGTCTTCTTGACCAGTGCCAGCCGGGTGCCAGCCAGACCAGGACGGAGGGAAGAGAGTCGAGCCAGAGAGAGCCACGGAACACCTCGCCCTGCCGTCACGGAGTTTCGGGGCCAACTGGAGGTTGAACTATGTGAGAGGCAGAACTGGGTGAGAGCGGACCGGGAGAGAGAGAGAGAGAGAGAGAGAGAGCGGAAGAGAGAGAGAGAGCGGGAGAGAGCGAAAGAGAGAGAGCGAGCGAGAGAGAGTTGAGAGTGTGAGAGTGAGCCTGCGTGTGCCTCCTCCTCCTCCTGCTGCTCCTCCTCCTCCTCCTCCTCTTTCCCTTCCTCCTATGCCTCCTCCCCACCCGGCAGTTCCTCCTCAAACACCTACCGTCTAGCAATGCCTCTGTCTTCCTCCCACAACTGTAATTCTCTGTAAATGTCTTGACCTGACGGTTCCATTTGTCGCCCCACACCTGCCTGGAACACACCTCCACCACCCACTCTCCCTCCCAGCCAACACTGACGCACTATGGAAAGGCAGCACATTCCAGCTAGACGCCAGATCGAAGTACAATGCCAAAAATATACACCTGTACTCCCTCACCTGGCTTGTCCTATCAACGCAACATCTGCTTCAAAGTTCAACGCCTCTTGTGCATCAACGCTGACAACACATGCACTACCACGCTGTCGCAAGCATTCACTAAGATCGATAAGTACGAACATGACAGACTCTCTCACCCTCACCCTCTCCCTCCGTCTCTCTCTCTGCCTCCGTCTGCCTCTCACTCGCTCTGGATGGGTAGGATCAGTCATTACAGTGTTAGGGGGGAACGTCTAATCAATCAGTGCGGCAGGAAACGTGTTGTCGTCTCCTGGTAATTACTTCTAATATAGAGTGTCTGTTATTAATCTCAAAATTAAGTCAAGGCTCGAGGGAATACAAGGAGGAGGAGGAGGAGGGGGAGGAAGAGGATGAAGAGGATGATAAAGGGGAGAAAAAATAATGATACAGAGGAAGTTTGAGTCTAAATGAGAAAGCCAGAGACAATTGAGTGAAATATGACGGAAAAAATGGGAAACAAAAGGACGTAGGGAGAAAAACATGCAAATACCTGAAGAAAGAGCGCGAAAAAATGTGAGGAAAGGAAAGAAGGGACGAGTCGAATGGATGGATGGAGGAAATTATACTAAAAGAGGGAGAGAAGGAAGGGCGGAGGAAAGTAAATGAGGGAAGAGGGAGTAAAATGAGAGATAAAAGAGAGAATGCAAAGGGAACCACAGATAAAAGGGGAGAGGAAGGGGAAAAACGAAAGATCAATTAGAGAGACAGAAGGGGAAAATGAGTTAAAGAAGAGAGGGAAAAAAAGAGGGGAAGGGTGAGGTGAGGACAGGTGGAGACAACGTGACTCACCAAAGAATATTTGAAACAATTATCATAAAGAGAAACAGAAAAGATAGAATGAAAAAAGGATCAAATGAACAAAAGGCTCAGTGACAAGAACAAGGGATTAAAGAATACAGACAAACAGACAGGTACAGACAGGTACAGACAGACAGACAGAACATGTAACAGCACAGAGGAGTATGTAAAGAAAGGTCAGCAAACACACACACACACACACACACACACACACACACACACACACACACACACACACACACACACACACACACACACACACACACACACACACACACACACACACACACACTATGTTCTATTCTTTCTCTTATATCTGAATGAAGACATGAAACGGCATACAACTATTACCTTTAGAAAGAAGGAGGAGGAGGAGGAGGAGGAGGAGGAGGAGGACAATCTGAAGGTAGAAGAAATGAGTGAGGTTCAGAGGTGCAAAAATATGCTGTCAGGAAAGAATAAATACTAGTGGTGAGGCGAAAAATATAAGGATTGGAACAGACTTTCCGAGAGGCGTGAGAGGAAGGAGAAAAGAGCTTCGGAAAACTTTGGAAAACGCTACTAATTAATGGCAAGGAAAAAAGAAGTAGTTTTGAGATGAAGTTTAATGCTGAATCAATGAGAACCAGTCACATTTTATATTACAATTAAATGCGAAAGGGAAATTATACAGAAATTCCCTCTCATTCCCGCCTGGCCCCACCCCCCAAAAATAATATTAATAATAGTCACTAATATCCTTTATAAAATCATATAAAAAAGGAGTTCCATCAAGTCCTATAACTATGAGGACGATTTATATGAAAGATTTTTGTTTATAAATTGAAATAAATTAGTTATGCCGTCATTGCATAAATCTTTCCCTGCGTGACCACTAAAAAGGACACAGTAACACAAGGGAAAAGGTGAATTATATGACAAAGACACAGTAATAGTAATGACCTTGACTGGCATAGTGGTAGATAAAGAGGGAAGAGAAAGAGACAGATAGAGTGAGATAAGAGGAAACAAAAAAGAGAAAGAGAGAAAGATGCACTGAGACGAGTTGATCAAAACATGTAAGAGAAGAAAGAAAGAAAAAATCTAATTCCAGAACAATATCTATCTACTCCCAGTACAAGACTAAATAAGAGTAACTTCACTAAAATACTCAAACTGGACGCTCTAGTAAACCCATTCCTACACAGCTCTCGTAGTGTAGTGGTTATCACGTCTGCTTTACACGCAGAAGGTCCCAGGTTCGAGCCCTGGCGGGAGCATGTTGTTTTTATATCATGGTGAAAATTGTATCTATTTATATAAAACTCGGTGTAACTTATTCACTCACTATTAAAGTCATTTCCATAACCTGATTTTCGTCAACTCGTAATAATGGTGATGTATGTGACAATTCCTATTTATATTAATCTGTCTGATCTTTCCACATGAATGGGAACTAAAAGACCTGGACAGTGAATAAACCAATGTGTTACATCCTGACGTATGACTAAAAATAATGTCTTTTCCTAAGGTTTCCGAAATAGCTGTCTATCTCCTTATAATCAGCATTATTATTTATTTTTATCATTATTATTTATTTTTATCATTAATATTTATTTTTATCATTAATATTTATTTTTATCATTAATATTTATTTTTATCATTAATATTTATTTTTATCATTAATATTTATTTTTATTATTATTTATTTTTATCATTAATATTTATTTTTATCATTATTATTTATTTTTATCATTAATATTTATTTTTATCATTAATATTTATTTTTATCATTTGTATCAGTTGTAATATTGATCAGTTGTAAGATGGAAGGAAAGGAGGATACTATTCTACACATTTTTGACGTAAACTTCATACTTTTCGAGTAATACAAAATAACATGATTTCAGCCAAGAAGTGAAATGGGTGAGAAACGTTAGTTAGGTTAGGTTAGATTAGGTTAAAGTTTTGTTAATATTTCAACACAACTCATGAAAATTGGTACCAAGGGGTTCTCGGGCAAGCTGATCACGAATCTGGAATTAGTTTTTGTCATTACTATAATATTTGGATTTTCCATTTTGTGGCCCGTAAATTCCACCAGAATTGAGGTCAAAAAAGGTTTTCCCATTTTACTACGTAAATATTAGTCCTACAAGAAAGTTGTATAGAAGTAAGGTTATGGAGTTTGATAATGTATATCACATATAGTCATCATCTTTTCAATAACTCAAATATTTATGAAGAAAATTAAAATTTTATGAAAGAAATGTATGCATAATACTTTACACTCCTACATCTATATTTACATTCCAATTAAATTTTATCTTAACTCATTAGAACGAACGTTTCCTGCTCTTTCTTTTATATTAAGTATGTTTTTTACGTAAACCCCATACATTTCGAGTTATTTCAAAATATGTGATTTATCAAAAAAAATCTAAGGGTGTACCCTACAAAATTTCATGAAAATTTTCCACACCTCCGAATCTCATGAAAATTGATACAATGAGGTTTTCAGTTATGCTGAACACGAATCTGGACTTATTTTCCTGATTACTATAATATCAAACTGTATTTCACCCTTGCTTGACTAATAACATTAATGAAATAACCATTATTTAACTTTACTGGCTGATGCTGGTCTCCTTGACAAAAATACATAGAGATGACCTACCCCAAATTTACTTTCCTAAATATACTTCTTTTTCTTCGTCTTCTTCTTCTTCTTCGTCTTCTTCTTCGTCTTCTTCTTCTTCTTCGTCTTCTTCTTCGTCTTCTTCTTCTTCTTCTTCTTCTTCTTCTTCTTCTTTTTCTTCTATTTCATCTTCTTATTTTTCTTATTATTATTAATGTTATTATTTTACATACTATACTAAACACACACACACACACACACACACACACACACACACACACACACACACACACACACACACACACACACACCTATTAGCATCCATCCCTCGTGTACACATAGATCATAACACACATCCCATTGCACGTACATGATGTGAAGTCTTACGTTCATGGGGGTGACTGGTGCACATAATGGTGAAGTAATGACTTGCCAAATGCAAATTCTCTTTTTTCTCCCTCCAGAAAATTCATTGATTCTGAAATTCTGTTGCATTTCGCATGTTGAATATACGACCACGAGTTAGGATTTGGCGGACATGGTGCCTACTTGTGTCAGTTTAGCGTGTGCGCGTGTGTGTGTGTGTGTGTGTGTGTGTGTGTGTGTGTGTGTGTGTGTGTGTGTGTGTGTGTGTGTGTGCGTGTGTGTGTGTGTGTGTTCATGATTAATACACCTGTTTCCAGCCTAAAACCAGGCAACATTTTACAGGAAACCACTGACTGTACACTTTCGGTTTGAAGGAGAACAACCGGAATGAAATGTAAACAGTTTTTTTTCCCCTTACCATTTACTATTTATTCATTTTGTTTAACTTTTGCTTTTTATACCACAACATGCATAGAAGAAAAAAAATGTTATACCTCGGTTTATATGGTTAACTTGATGCTTAATTGCGGGATACACAGAAGTAACCTATAAATATTAATGATAAAAATAAATATTAATGATAAAAATAAATATTAATGATAAAAATAAATATTAATGATAAAAATAAATATTGATGATAAAAATAAATATTAATGATAAAAATAAATATTAATGATAAAAATAAATATATAAAATAAATATAATGATAAAAATAAATATTAATGATAAAAATAAATATTAATGATAAAAATAAATATTAATGATAAAAATAAATATTAATGATAAAAATAAATATTAATGATAAAATAAATATTAATGATAAAAATAAATATTAATGATAAAAATAAATAATAATGATATAAAATAAATATAATGATAAAAATAAATATAATGATATAAATAAATATTAATGATAAAAAATAAATATTAATGATAAAAATAAATATTAATGATAAAAATAAATATTAATGATAAAAATAAATATTAATGATAAAAATAAATATAATGATAAAAATAAATAATAATGATAAAAATAAATAATAATGATAAAAATAAATATTAATGATAAAAATAAATATTAATGATAAAAATAAATATTAATGATAAAAATAAATAATAATGATAAAAATAAATATTAATGATAAAAATAAATATTAATGATAAAAATAAATATTAATGATAAAAATAAATATTAATGATAAAAATAAATATTAATGATAAAAATAAATATTAATGATAAAAATAAATATTAATGATAAAAATAAATATTAATGATAAAAATAAATATTAATGATAAAAATAAATATTGATGATAAAAATAAATATTGATGATAAAAATAAATATTGATGATAAAAATAAATATTAATGATAAATATAAATATTAATGATAAAAATAAATAATAATGATATAAATAAATATTAATGATAAAAATAAATATTAATGATAAAAATAAATATTAATGATAAAAATAAATATTAATGATAAAAATAAATATTAATGATAAAAATAATATTAATGATAAAAATAAATATTAATGATAAAAATATATAATGATAAAAATAAATATTAATGATAAAAATAAATATTAATGATAAAAATAAATATTAATGATAAAAATAAATATTAATGATAAAATAAATATTAATGATAAAAATAAATATTAATGATAAAAATAAATATTAATGATAAAAATAAATATTAATGATAAAATAAATATTAATGATAAAAATAAATATTAATGATAAAAATAAATATTAATGATAAAAATAAATATTAATGATAAAAATAAATATTAATGATAAAAATAAATATTAATGATAAAAATAAATATTAATGATAAAAATAAATATTAATGATAAAAATAAATATTAATGATAAAAATAAATATTAATGATAAAAATAAATATTGATGATATAAATAAATATATATGATAAAAATAAATATTGATGATAAAAATTAATATTGATGATATATATAAATATTAATGATAAAAATAAATATTAATGATGAAAATAAATATTAATGATAAAATAAATATTAATGATAAAAATAAATATAAATGATAAAATAAATATTAATGATAAAAATAAATATTAATGATAAAAATAAATATTAATGATAAAAATAAATATTAATGATAAAAATAAATATTAATGATAAAAATAAATATTAATGATAAAAATAAATATTAATGATAAAAATAAATATTAATGATAAAAATAAATATTAATGATAAAAATAAATATTAATGATAAAAATAAATATTAATGATAAAAATAAATATTAATGATAAAAATAAATATTAATGATAAAAATAAATATTAATGATAAAAATAAATATTAATGATAAAAATAAATATTAATGATAAAAATAAATATTAATGATAAAAATAAATATTAATGATAAAAATAAATATTAATGATAAAAATAAATATTAATGATAAAAATAAATATTAATGATAAAAATAAATATTAATGATAAAAATAAATATTAATGATAAAAATAAATATTAATGATAAAAATAAATATTAATGATAAAAATAAATATTAATGATAAAAATAAATATTAATGATAAAAATAAATATTGATGATAAAAATAAATATTGATGATAAAAATAAATATTGATGATAAAAATAAATATTAATGATAAAAATAAATATTAATGATAAAAATAAATATAATGATAAAAATAAATATTAATGATAAAAATAAATATTAATGATAAAAATAAATATTAATGATAAAAATAAATATTAATGATAAAAATAAATATTAATGATAAAAATAAATATTAATGATAAAAATAAATATTAATGATAAAAATAAATATTAATGATAAAAATAAATATTAATGATAAAAATAAATATTAATGATAAAAATAAATATTAATGATAAAAATAAATATTAATGATAAAAATAAATATTAATGATAAAATAAATATTAATGATAAAAATAAATATTAATGATAAAAATAAATATTAATGATAAAAATAAATATTAATGATAAAAATAAATATAATGATAAAAATAAATATTAATGATAAAAATAAATATTAATGATAAAAATAAATATTAATGATAAAAATAAATATTAATGATAAAAATAAATATTAATGATAAAAATAAATATTAATGATAAAAATAAATATTAATGATAAAAATAAATATTAATGATAAAAATAAATATAATGATAAAAATAAATATTAATGATAAAAATAAATATTAATGATAAAAATAAATATTAATGATAAAAATAAATATTAATGATAAAAATAAATATTAATGATAAAAATATATATTAATGATAAAAATAAATATTAATGATAAAAATAAATATTAATGATAAAAATAAATATTAATGATAAAAATAAATATTAATGATAAAAATAAATATTAATGATAAAAATAAATATTAATGATAAAAATAAATATTAATGATAAAAATAAATATTAATGATAAAAATAAATATTAATGATAAAAATAAATATTAATGATAAAAATAAATATTAATGATAAAAATAAATATTAATGATAAAAATAAATATTAATGATAAAAATAAATATTAATGATAAAAATAAATATTAATGATAAAAATAAATATAATGATAAAAATAAATATTAATGATAAAATAAATATAATGATAAAATAATATAATGATAAAAATAAATATTAATGATAAAAATAAATATTAATGATAAAAATAAATATTAATGATAAAAATAAATATTAATGATAAAAATAAATATTAATGATAAAAATAAATATTAATGATAAAAATAAATATTAATGATAAAAATAAATATTAATGATAAAAATAAATATTAATGATAAAAATAAATATTAATGATAAAAATAAATATTAATGATAAAAATAAATATTAATGATAAAAATAAATATTAATGATAAAAATAAATATTAATGATAAAAATAAATATTAATGATAAAAATAAATATTAATGATAAAAATAAATATTAATGATAAAAATAAATATTAATGATAAAAATAAATATTAATGATAAAAATAAATATTAATGATAAAAATAAATATTAATGATAAAAATAAATATTAATGATAAAAATAAATATTAATGATAAAAATAAATATTAATGATAAAAATAAATATTAATGATAAAAATAAATATTAATGATAAAAATAAATATTAATGATAAAAATAAATATTAATGATAAAAATAAATATTAATGATAAAAATAAATATTAATGATAAAAATAAATATTAATGATAAAAATAAATATTAATGATAAAAATAAATATTAATGATAAAATAAATATAATGATAAAAATAAATATTGATGATAAAAATAAATATTAATGATAAAAATAAATATTAATGATAAAAATAAATAATAATGATAAAAATAAATATTAATGATAAAAATAAATATTAATGATAAAAATAAATATTAATGATAAAAATAAATATTATTATTTATTTTTATCATTAATATTTATTTTTATCATTAATATTTATTTTTATCATTAATATTTATTTTTATCATTAATATTTATTTTTATCATTAATATATATTTTTATCATTAATATTTATTTTTATCATTAATATTTATTTTTATCATTAATATTTATTTTTATCATTAATATATATTTTTATCATTAATATTTATTTTATCATTAATATTTATTTTTATCATTAATATATTATATTTTTATCATTAATATTTATTTTTATCATTAATATATATTTTTATCATTAATATTTATTTTTATCATTAATATTTATTTTTATCATTAATATTTATTTTTATCATTAATATTTATTTTTATCATTAATATTTATTTTTATCATTAATATTATTTTTATCATTAATATTTATTTTTATCATTAATATTATTTTTATCATTAATATTTATTTTTATCATTAATATTTATTTTTATCATTAATATTTATTTTTATCATTAATATATATTTTTATCATTAATATTTATTTTTATCATTAATATTTATTTTTATCATTAATATTTATTTTTATCATTAATATTATTTTTATCATTAATATTATTTTTATCATTAATATTTATTTTTATCATTAATATTTATTTTTATCATTAATATTTATTTTTATCATTAATATTTATTTTTATCATTAATATTTATTTTTATCATTAATATTTATTTTTATCATTAATATTATTTTTATCATTAATATTTATTTTTATCATTAATATTTATTTTTATCATTAATATTTATTTTTATCATTAATATTTATTTTTATCATTAATATTTATTTTTATCATTAATATTTATTTTTATCATTAATATTTATTTTTATCATTAATATATATTTTTATCATTAATATTTATTTTTATCATTAATATTTATTTTTATCATTAATATTTATTTTTATCATTAATATTTATTTTTATCATTAATATTTATTTTTATCATTAATATTTATTTTTATCATTAATATTTATTTTTATCATTAATATTTATTTTTATCATTAATATATATTTTTATCATTAATATTTATTTTTATCATTAATATTTATTTTTATCATTAATATTTATTTTTATCATTATATTATTTTATCATTATATTTTTTTATCATTAATATTTATTTTTATCATTAATATTTATTTTTATCATTAATATTTATTTTTATCATTAATATTTATTTTTATCATTAATATTTATTTTTATCATTAATATTTATTTTTATCATTAATATTATTTTTATCATTAATATTTATTTTTATCATTAATATTTATTTTTATCATTAATATTTATTTTTATCATTAATATTTATTTTTATCATTAATATTTATTTTTATCATTAATATTTATTTTTATCATTAATATTTATTTTTATCATTAATATTTATTTTTATCATTAATATTTATTTTTATCATTAATATTTATTTTTATCATTAATATTTATTTTTATCATTAATATTTATTTTTATCATTAATATTTATTTTTATCATTAATATTTATTTTTATCATTAATATTTATTTTTATCATTAATATTTATTTTTATCATTAATATTTATTTTTATCATTAATATTTATTTTTATCATTAATATTTATTTTTATCATTAATATTTATTTTTATCATTAATATTTATTTTTATCATTAATATTTATTTTTATCATTAATATTTATTTTTATCATTAATATTTATTTTTATCATTAATATTTATTTTTATCATTAATATTTATTTTTATCATTAATATTTATTTTTATCATTAATATTTATTTTTATCATTAATATTTATTTTTATCATTAATATTTATTTTTATCATTAATATTTATTTTTATCATTAATATTTATTTTTATCATTAATATTTATTTTTATCATTAATATTTATTTTTATCATTAATATTTATTTTTATCATTAATATTTATTTTTATCATTAATATTTATTTTTATCATTAATATTTATTTTATCATTAATATTTATTTTTATCATTAATATTTATTTTTATCATTAATATTTATTTTTATCATTAATATTTATTTTTATCATTAATATTTATTTTTATCATTAATATTATTTTATCATTATTTATTTTTATCATTAATATATATTTTTATCATTAATATTTATTTTTATCATTAATATATATTTTTATCATTAATATATATTTTTATCATTAATATATATTTTTATCATTAATATTTATTTTTATCATTAATATTTATTTTTATCATTAATATTTATTTTTATCATTAATATTTATTTTTATCATTAATATTTATTTTTATCATTAATATTTATTTTTATCATTAATATTTATTTTTATCATTAATATTTATTTTTATCATTAATATTATTTTTATCATTAATATTTATTTTTATCATTAATATATATTTTTATCATTAATATATATTTTTATCATTAATATTTATTTTTATCATTAATATTTATTTTTATCATTAATATTTATTTTTATCATTAATATTTATTTTTATCATTAATATTTATTTTTATCATTAATATTTATTTTTATCATTAATATTTATTTTTATCATTAATATTTATTTTTATCATTAATATTTATTTTTATCATTAATATTATTTTTATCATTAATATATATTTTTATCATTAATATTTATTTTTATCATTAATATTTATTTTTATCATTAATATATATTTTTATCATTAATATTATTTTTATCATTAATATTTATTTTTATCATTAATATTTATTTTTATCATTAATATTTATTTTTATCATTAATATTTATTTTTATCATTAATATTTATTTTTATCATTAATATTATTTTTATCATTAATATTTATTTTTATCATTAATATTTATTTTTATCATTAATATTTATTTTTATCATTAATATTTATTTTTATCATTAATATTTATTTTTATCATTAATATTTATTTTTATCATTAATATTATTTTTATCATTAATATTATTTTTATCATTAATATTTATTTTTATCATTAATATTTATTTTTATCATTAATATATATTTTTATCATTAATATTATTTTTATCATTAATATTTATTTTTATCATTAATATTTATTTTTATCATTAATATTTATTTTTATCATTAATATTTATTTTTATCATTAATATATATTTTTATCATTAATATTTATTTTTATCATTAATATATATTTTTATCATTAATATTTATTTTTATCATTAATATTTATTTTTATCATTAATATATATTTTTATCATTAATATTTATTTTTATCATTAATATTTATTTTTATCATTAATATATATTTTTATCATTAATATATATTTTTATCATTAATATATATTTTTATCATTAATATTTATTTTTATCATTAATATTTATTTTTATCATTAATATATATTTTTATCATTAATATTTATTTTTATCATTAATATATATTTTTATCATTAATATTTATTTTTATCATTAATATTTATTTTTATCATTAATATATATTTTTATCATTAATATTTATTTTTATCATTAATATATATTTTTATCATTAATATATATTTTTATCATTAATATTTATTTTTATCATTAATATATATTTTTATCATTAATATTTATTTTTATCATTAATATATATTTTTATCATTAATATTTATTTTTATCATTAATATATATTTTTATCATTAATATTTATTTTTATCATTAATATATATTTTTATCATTAATATTTATTTTTATCATTAATATTTATTTTTATCATTAATATTTATTTTTATCATTAATATTATTTTTATCATTAATATTTATTTTTATCATTAATATTTATTTTTATCATTAATATTTATTTTTATCATTAATATTTATTTTTATCATTAATATTTATTTTTATCATTAATATTTATTTTTATCATTAATATTATTTTTATCATTAATATTTATTTTTATCATTAATATTTATTTTTATCATTAATATTATTTTTATCATTAATATTTATTTTTATCATTAATATTTATTTTTATCATTAATATATATTTTTATCATTAATATTTATTTTTATCATTAATATTTATTTTTATCATTAATATATATTTTTATCATTAATATATATTTTTATCATTAATATTATTTTTATCATTAATATTTATTTTTTATCATTAATATTATATTTTTATCATTAATATTTATTTTTTATCATTAATATATATTTTTATCATTAATATATATTTTTATCATTAATATTTATTTTTATCATTAATATTTATTTTTATCATTAATATTTATTTTTATCATTAATATTTATTTTTATCATTAATATATATTTTTATCATTAATATATATTTTTATCATTAATATATATTTTTATCATTAATATTTATTTTTATCATTAATATTTATTTTTATCATTAATATTTATTTTTATCATTAATATTTATTTTTATCATTAATATATATTTTTATCATTAATATATATTTTTATCATTAATATATATTTTTATCATTAATATTTATTTTTATCATTAATATTTATTTTTATCATTAATATTTATTTCTATCATTAATATTTATTTTTATCATTAATATTTATTTTTATCATTAATATTTATTTTTTATCATTAATATTTATTTATATCATTAATATTTATTTTTATATATTTATTTATTTATTCATTTATTTATTCATTTAATGTATATTAATATATTTTAATTATTATTATTATTATATATATATGTCTCTCTCTCTCTAATTCTCTCTCTCTCTCTCTCTCTCTCTCTCTCTCTAATTAATACTCTCTCTAATTCACTCTCTCTCTCTCTCTCTCTCTCTTTTACAGGTAGAAGCCCGTCTGGTCCCAAGCCCAACCGATAGTAATAGTAATAGTAATAGTAATAGTAATAGTAACAGTAATAGTAATAGTAATAGTAACAGTAATAGTAATAGTAATAGTAACAGTAATAGTAATAGTAATAGTAACAGTAATAGTAATAGTAATAGTAACAGTAATAGTAATAGTAATAGTAACAGTAATAGTAATAGTAATAGTAATAGTAATAGTAATAGTGGTTATTTAGAGGTGAAGATAGCTGGCATCTGGGGCTCCGTCTGTGCTGATGATTTCGATGATTACGACGCCCAGGTAAGTAATAGTAAATAGTAATAGTCATAATAGTAATAATAGTAATTTTATTTTTTTCTTCCTCAGATTTTCATTTTTTGGCTCGAAATTTGACATCAGTTTTGTTTTTTTCATATTTCTGCTAAAGTATTGATCCTACAGTAATGATGTCTATATATAATGTTATAGAGTTTTGAATTTTCTATCTAATGCAATTATCAGATTTTGAATAACTTATATACTTTTTGAGTTATTGAGGAAAATGTATAGGTTTTTGGAAAATTACAAAAATCTAATTAGCGCCATTAATTATATTTTGATTTTGGTTTACTGGGTCTCATTAGGAAGGTCTTTTTGTTCTCTATCTTTTTTATTGATGACTTTTTTTCCGTAAATGTCATAGTTTTTGAGTTATTGAACAAAACATAATGACTTGAAAAAAATCTAAGGGTGTCGCCTTGAAAATTTCGCTAAAAAAACTTTTTCAAAATTTAACCCAAAAAATAAATAAATAAACCTAACCCATAATAAAAAAAATAATTAAAATTATTAGAAATAAAAATAGACCAAAATTTTAACCCAAAAAATCAAAATTAACCACAATATTAACCACAACATTAACCACAATTTAACCACAATTTAACCACAATTTTAACCACAATTTCTCAGGTCGCTTGCCGGATGTTAGGCTACCACGGTGACGCCTCTACCACATTCCACCACAAACCTACCACAGCCCAACCACACTCCTACCACAAGTCCACCACAATCACCTGGCTGAGTGGGTTGGACTGTGAGGCCGGGTTGTGGCAATGCAAGATGACGGATAGGCCTACCCTCACGTGCCCAACCCATACCCAAGCCTATGTTACCTGCTCTAAGTACAGGTGAGACTATTACTATTACTATTATGTGACTATTTGTAATTTTTATTTTATTTATTTATTTATTTATTTATTTATTTTAATATTTTTGTACTATTTTTTATTAATTGATAACTATTTTTGACTATTATTACTATCTGGCTGACTATTATGAACTATTTTTTACTATTTTCTATTAATTCATAACTATTCTGACTATTATTACTATCAGGAAGACTATTTATGAACTATTTTGAACTATTTTCTACTAATTCATAACTATTTTGACTATCATTACTATCCACCAGACTATTTATAAACTATTTTGAACCTAATAGCTGAGAGAGAGAGAGAGAGAGAGAGAGAGAGGTACAGCCGCGCATTTTACTATTACTATATGAACTATTACTACTATTTACACGACTATTACTACTACTACTATTACTATCCCAGGTCTAATGAGGTCGCCAGGTCATTAGAGGCAGCCTTACCTGGCGTGTGTGGGCGTGCGGGGGCGCCATCTTACCTGTGGTCCAATTATGCTAAAATAGTGGGCGGTCATCAACAAAAATCGGGCGCCCACCCCTGGCTGGCAACTCTCATGCTGAAAGAAAGAGTAATTAGCACTAATGACCCCTAATTACCCCTATAACAACCTTAATTACTTCTCTAATCACCTAAATTAGTGTTATTATTATTTTAACTATTACTAATTACTTTATAACTATCTTAATTAACTAACTTAATTAATTGATTAATTGGTGTGTCTCTCTCTCTCTCTCTCTCTCTCTCTCTCTCTCTCTCTCTCTCTCTCTCTCTCTCTCTCTCTCTCTCTCTCTCTCTCTCTCTCTCTCTCTCCCTCTCTCCCCTCTCCCTCTCCCTCTCCCTCTCCCTCTCCCTCTCCCTCTCCCCCCCTCTCTCCCTCTCTCCCTCTCTCCCTCTCTCTCTCTCTCTCTCTCTCTCTCTCTCTCTCTCTCTCTCTCTCTCTCTCTCTCTCGTCCTTACTATGCTTTTAATCTTCAAATTATAATCATTATCATTATTATTACTACTACTATTACTATTATTTTGACTACTACTATTATTATTATTACTATTATTACTATTATTATTACTATTATTATTATTATTATTATCATCATTATTATTACACCGTGTTAACCAATGATACTAATACATGCTTTTGGGGACAGGTTAACGAAACTATTCACACGGATACACACTCACAACGCCCACTGCTCTCTATCGCTGCCCGCCCACCACCGCCCACCACCCACCACCCACCACCGCCCACGTACCACCGCCGCCCGCGAGGTAGATGAACGAGTCCAGTGGAAATGCAAGTAAGGAAATGTGAGTTGTATATTGATTTCGTGTGTGTGTGTGTGTGTGTGTGTGTGTGTGTGTGTGTGTGTGTGTGTGTGAACATTTGTGTTTGTTTGTTCTTTGCTGTAGTATTTTCTTTCTTTCATTCTTTCTGTCTTTCAATTTATCTATTTGTATCTATTTTTCTCCTACACTCTCAATCTCTTTGTCTCATTCAACATTTCATTTTTTTTCCATCTGCCTCGTTTCCCACGCCTCGGTATAGATAATTGCTTGAAGCCTTTTTTCATATTGCTATTTTTCCTCACCAGGGTTCGTGTCTGTTGATTAATTAATTGGGCAACTTGGCAACTCGAACACTGGAATAAATACAATCGGACTGAAATTTAGGTATTCTAGCAAATTAACAGAGTGACACCTACGAAGATATACAGCCAACACGATGAACATGTAAACACACACGAGTTTGTATAATCAACTACATACTCTGCCACACACACACACACACGCACACAGAGGGGGAGACAGTAAGATACACACACACGTACATACACACACACACACACTTCAACATTTGGTACCAAAACACACTAAGTTTAATTTTACTGCGTAATTGTTAGTCATAGAACAAATATTCATAATGACAGTTGTACAGTTTAATTAGGTGTATCAGATGCTGCAATGATATTTCCAATATCTCTAATAGCTTTCGGGAAAATGAGGAGGAAATTCATGTTTTTAAATATATATTAAGTTTCATTTTACTGCGTAATTATTAGTCATAGAAAAAAAATTCATAATATCAGTTGTACAGTTTAATTAGGTGTATCAGCTGCTGCAATGATATTTCCAATATCTCTAATAGCTTTCAAGAAAATGACGAGGAAAGTCATATTATATAAAAATACGGTTTTATTTTACTGCGTAATTATTAGTCATAGAATAAATATTCATAATATCAGTTGTACAGTTGAATTAGGTGTATCAGATGATGCAATGATATTTCCAATATCTCTAATAGCTTTCGAGAAAACGAGGAAGAAAGTAATTTAAAAAAAAGTAAAATTCAGTATTTATTAGTACTAGTGAAAATATTCATAATGACAATAGTAGATTTTAATTTGGTCTATCAGATGCGGCAATGATATTTCCAATATCTTTAAGAGCTTTCGAGAAAATGAGGAGGAAAATCATGTTTTTATATAAATATTAAGTTTCATTTTACTGCGTAATTATTAGTCATAGAAAAAATATTCATAATGAGAGTTATACAGTTTAATTAGGTGTATCAGATGCTGCAATGATATTTCCAATATCTCTAATAGCTTTCGGGAAAATGAGGAGGAAAGATGTTTTTATATAAATATTAAGTTTCATTTTACTGCGTAATTATTAGTCATAAAACAAATATTCATAATTACAGTTGTACAGTTTAATTAGGTGTATCAGATGCTGTAATGATATTTTCAATATCTCTAATAGCTTTCGAGAAAATTAGAAGGAAAGTACTGTTTTTATATAAAAATAAAGTTTAATTTTACTGCGTAATTATTAGTCATAGAACAAATATTCATAATTTCAGTTTTACAGTTTAATTAGGTCTATCAGATGCTGCAGTGATATTTCCAATATCTCTAATAGCTTTCGAGAAAATGAGGAGGAAATTCATGTTTTTATATAAATATTAAGTTTCATTTTACTGCGTAATTATTAGTCATAGAACAAATATTCATAATGACAGTTGTACAGTTTAATTAGGTGTATCAGATGCTGCAATGATATTTCCAATATCTCTAATAGCTTTCGGGAAAATGAGGAGGAAAGTCATGTTTTTATATAAATATATAGTTTCATTTTACTGCGTAATTATTAGTCATAAAACAAACATTCATAATGATAGTTGTACAGTTTAATTAGGTGTATCAGATGCTGCAATAATATTTCCACTATCTCTAATAGCTTTCGAGAAAATGAGGAGGAAAGTCATGTTTTTATATGAATATTAAGTTTCATTTTACTGTGTAATTATTAGTCATAGAACAAATATTCATAATGACAGTTGTACAGTTTAATTAGGTCTATCAGATACTGCAATGATTTTTCCAATATCTCTAATATCTTTCGGGAAAATGAGGAGGAAAGTCAAGTTTTTATATAAATATTAAGTTTCATTTTACTGCGTAATTATTAGTCATAGAACAAATATTCATAATGACAGTTGTACAGTTTAATTAGGTGTATCAGATACTGCAATGATATTTCCAATATCTCTAATATCTTTCGGGAAAATGAGGAGGAAAGTCAGGTTTTTATATAAATATTAAGTTTCATTTTACTGCGTAATTATTAGTCATAGAACAAATATTCATAACGACAGTTCTACAGTTTAATTAGGTGTATCAGATGCTGCAATGATATTTCCAATATCTTTAATAGCTTTCGGGAAAATGAGGAGGAAAGTCATGTTTTTATATAAATATTAAGTTTATATATATATATATATATATATATATATATATATATATATATATTAAGTTTATATATATATA
>JAPQNM010000014.1:3722973-3724853 GCA_029783475.1 Metacarcinus magister | reverse complement strand
CTCCCCTCTCCTCCCCTCTCCTCTCCTCCTCCTCCTCCTCCTCTCCTCCTCCTCCTCCTCCTCCTCCCTCCTTATCCTTAGATCTTTTTGTCTGTCTATCTGTCTGTCTGTCCGTCCGTCTGTCTGTTTGTCTCTCTCTCTCACTCTCTCTCTCTCTCTCTCTCTCTCTCTCTCTCTCTCTCTCTCTCTCTCTCTCTCTCTCTCTCTCTCTCTCTCTCTCTCTCTCTCTCTCTCTCTCTTTCATTCTTAGCAACACAACTTCAATCACTGCCAAACATAAGCTCTACAACTCTCTCTCTCTCTCTCTCTCTCTCTCTCTCTCTCTCTCTCTCTCTCTCTCTCTCTCTCTCTCTCTCTCTCTCTCTCTCTCTCTCTCTCTCTCTCTCTCTCTCTCTCTCTCTCTCTCTCTCTCTTGCTTGAAATCGTGACCTGGTAAGAGAGAATTAAGTCTCACAGGTGTTCACAAATTCTCAGTTAGGAACACTCACTCTCTCTCTCTCTCTCTCTCTCTCTCTCTCTCTCTCTCTCTCTCTCTCTCATCTCTCTCTCTCTCTCTCTCTCTCTCTCTCTCTCTCTCTCTCTCTCTCTCTCTCTCTCTCTCTCTCTCTCTCTCTCTCTCTCATTTCAAAGAGGTGTTCATGGCTGGAAAGTGAAATGTCGGTCTTAAGAGAAGAAAGAATGTGGGAACGAAGGTAGAAACATACTTTTTGCAACTATAAAAAATACCTTTGGATTTTCTCAAGGTAAAGAATTAAGACCTTGTGGATTTTGAAGGTAAAAATGACGAATCTTTTGGAGTTGAAAATGTGTCTGAGAAATGAAAAAAAATATAGATTTCTCACTAAAGGTTAAGTGTTAAAGGGAAATTATGATCCTAAGTAGGTATGATTATAGATAAAAATGTAGTTGTGAGTTAGTGAAGTTTAGGGAATAGTAAGTTTTAGGTATATTTAAAGGGAACTCAAAAATAATAAAGGGAATTTACAAGCAAGAAAATATGTTTGTAAAATATGCAAGGTATATAAAGTATAAAATAGTATTAAATGATGTCTGTTTTAAAGGTGAGAATATTTAAAGGGAAACTCAAAATCAATCAAGGGAATATTCAGGTAACAAAACCATTTCATATATAAAACAACCTTCACCAAAAACCTTTAAAACCGGGAAGGTGTTCACATACGATTAATTAAAGGCTTTCAGAGTTAGGCATTAAAAGCGAACTTGACTCAATCAGCTTCCTTTGAACGTAAGCAGGATGTTAAAAGGGAACTTGGTCAATTAGCAGACCTTTCAAGTTGAGGCCAAGTATTTGAAAGGAACTTACTTAACGCATCAATTAAGAGAGTCTGTCTTCAAGGACGATGATAAAATGGAACTCAATTACTAACCTTAAAGAAATACTGTACATGGTCTTTGAAGCCTATACGTGTACAGTACAATATAAAGAGTAACCCAGTCAATTTGAAGCCTTTGAGAGGGTAAAGAAAGAAACTCTGGTGAGGGGCTTTGAAAGGGCTTTAAGGTGGTGAGAGGGTGAGAGGGGAGGCCACTAATACCACTGAACCCCCTCAAGCGAGTCTCCTTGGGCCGTGGTTATGCATGGCCATGATAAGCTGTAATTGAAGCATCATACCCGAGCCCAGGGATTCAGTGCATTAATCCCACACGAACCCTCCTTCTGCCCTCCTCCCCTCCAAGACCTCCTCGCCCTGCCTAATCCCCGCCCCACTCAGTAAATACCTGGATTAGCCCTCAGTCACTCACCTCCTCTTCCCCAAGCCACACGCCCGCCCACCTACGCCCTTCCCTGCCAGTTAATATGAGGCACAAGTTCGTCTACAAAAGGTGATGTATTGTGAGTGTTGTATAAATTTAGGACA
>JAPQNM010000014.1:3682973-3712973 GCA_029783475.1 Metacarcinus magister | reverse complement strand
TTTACTGCACATTCTTCCCCTCATTTTCTTGTCTCCACTTTTCTCTCGCCTTTCTTTTTTCTTTATTATTTTTTTTCTTCTCATCGTCGTCATCTTCGTCCTTCTCGTCCACCTCCTTCTTCTCTACTTCCTTTCTTTTTCATCTTTCCTCAACCGAATCCTTTCAGCCCCATTGTCCTCCTCCTCCTCCTCTTCCTCCTCTTCTTCCTCCTCTACCACCTCTTTCTATCTTCATTCCACCCATTCCTTGCACCCTTCCTTTCTTCTTCTCTTCTTCCACCTACTACATACAACCACCACCACCACTTCTTACTCCTCCTCGTCCTCTTCCTCCTCCTCCTCCTCCTCCTCTTCGTAAAAAAATATACCCCGGTAAATAATAAATACCTAAAATTGTATATTTCTTCTCCTAAAGGCTAAGAATGACCAATAGGGAAGACGTAATGTAAATAGTATTAACCAATCAGTGGAAAACCAAGATATTTTCCTCCAATGAGCAGAGAGGTAAAGGTGACGGGTAGCCAATAGCAGCCCTCCCTCATAAATACTCCAACCAATGAGAAATCAGCTAGGAAAAAGAAACTGATTGCTGGGAAAATCTGACCAATTGCAGCAGAGAACGAGAAAAGGGAGTAGCCAATGAAAGGTTAGGGGGTTAACTTTAGACCAATGGGAGCGTGGCTGACGTTCTCTCTCCACCTCGCTATGATATACAGACCAAATCTACCTTTATATTTATGACTGAGGTGGGAGGGAAATGGAGGCTAAAAAGAGAGGAGGAAAGAGGAGGAAAAGAGGGAAGGGAGGAAAGGTTGACTGACAAGAGTATAAAAAAGGAGAGAAATAGAGGAGAAATAAAGGCTAAGAAAGGGAAAGGGGAAATAAATGTGAGGAATATAGCGAAGTGGAGATAGGTAAGAAGGGGAAAATATAAGAGAAAGTAAGAAATGGATAAGTATAAGTTAAGGAAGGAGGAAAATGAGGAAGAAAAGAAGAAATTGAGGGTAAATTATTAATAAGAGGAAAGAAGAAGGGAAAAAAATAAAGAAATGGAAGAAAATTACAAAAAGTGAAAGCAAATAAGAAAGAAAACGAAAGGAATTATGAATAAAACACATGAAGAAAAAAATAGAAAGTAAAAATAAAAGGTGGAAAAAGAAAAGTACAAAAAGAAAATACACCGAACAAAGACAATATGAAAGAAGAAATGACAAAAAGACAAAGAAACAGAGGAAAAATATATATAATAGATGAATACAAGGAAAGAGGAAAGGACAGGAAAGGGAAGGTGGAGAATAATAACAAATAGCGGAAGAGGAAGAGGAAAAGGGGAAAATATGACGGGATAAAGAAGGAGATGAAGGAAACAGGAAGAAAAATCAAAGTCCTGGTATTTCTCACTTGGAAAAATAAATGTTTGTGATTCGGTAAAGAAAAAAGAAGAAAACGAGAGAAAATATTGAGAGAAATGAGTTTTGTTTCGAATTGAAGTTATGAAGCTATTTTTTCGAGACACCGAGACGCCATTTGAGTCAGTGAATCATTAACTAAAAAAAAATGTGAAATAAATAATAAAAAAATACATAATACATACCTTACACATACAAAGATACACATACTACATATACAAAACGACAGAGACAGACAGACACGAAATATCAGACAGACAGACGGACCCAGACAGACACAGACAGATAAATAAAACAGGACAACACCCGGATATATGAAGTGTGTGGCCAAGCACCATCCAGCCGCCATAAAGCAGGGTTGGGTTGTGGTGTTGACAGATTTACAGACCAAAGGGAATATTCTCTGGAACACAACCCGGAGATAACGATCCTGGGTATTGAAGCGCTCAGGTGTGTGTGTGTGTGTGTGTGTGTGTGTGTGTGTGTGTGTGTGTGTGTGTGTGTGTGTGTGTGTGTGTGTGTGTGTGTGTGTGTTACAATTGACATTCTTTAAATAACTTCTTACTTCGTTCTTAAATTCTTACGTTTTCTATATTTCTTTCTTCTTTTTCATTCATTTTCTTTTCTTTTCTCGTTTCTATCACTTCGTTTGTTCTTCCTTCTCTTTTTCTTCAATTTTCTTCCTATTCTCATATCTTATCATCCCACGGACTCAATACCTCCTCCTCTTCCTCCTCCTCCTCCTCCTCCTCCTCCTCCTCCTCTTCTTCCTCCTCCTCCTCCTCCTCCTCCTCCTCCTCCTCCTCTTGGCTAACGACTTGTAACTTCCATCTTAGCTTCTTTGAGGAAGAGTAGGAAGAGAGAGGAACCGTGTATGGAGTAAGGGAGGAAGGAGGAAAGAAGGAGAGAGGAGAGAGAGGGAAGGAAAGAGGGGGAGAGGAGAGAGGAGGGGGAAAGAGTGCGTGAAAGAAAAGTAAGGAAAAAGGAGAGGTTTCTGGAGGAGAGAGAGCGAGAGAGAGAGAGAGAGAGAGAGGAGAGAGAGAGAGAGTAGAGAGAGAGAGAGATGAGAGAGAGAGAGAGAGAGAGAGAGAGAGATGGAGATGGAGGGGGGGGGGGCGGGAGGGCAGGGATTAACAAGAGACGAGTGAATTTATTTTTGATGGAGAGAGAGAAAAAAAAGTGATGAAAAGGCAAAGCAAGGATTAAGAGGCAACTTTAGAGAAAACAGAAAAAGGGAAAAAAGAAAATCACAAGGATGAAGGAAAATAGGAAAAGCAAGAAATACATGAAGGAAAAAATTGGAAGTGAGAAAATAAGAAGAGAAGGAGAAGAGAATGAAGAAACATAAATCGAGGAAAAAAATAATGAGGGAGAGAGAGAAAAGGGAGAGGTAAAGAGGAAAGGATGAGAGGACAAAGGAGGAAAAGAGAGAAAGAATGAATGGAAAAAGAGAGTTAATGGAGGTGAAACAAGAACAAAAAGAGAGGAAAGAGAGGGGAAAGAAGGAAAAAAATAATTGAAGGTAAAGAGATGAACCAAATAAAAGAAACAAAGACGAGGAAGAATAATAAAAAAAAAAATAAGCAGCCAGAATGATAGAAAATAATGGTAAAAAGTCAATCATTTACTTAGTTTTCTATATATCTTTTTTTTTCTCTCTCTCTCTCTCTCTCTCTCTCTCTCTCTCTCTCTCTCTCTCTCTCTCTCTCTCTCTCTCTCTCTCTCTCTCTCTCTCTCTCTCTCTCTCTCTCTCTCTCTCTCTCTTTAATTATAGACCACCTGGCCGCGTCACCTGGTGGGCCTTACCTGTCACTTTCCTTCACCTGAGAAACCGATGGACAACAGACAGCAATAGGAAGGAAAAGTAGGAGGAAGAGGAAGAGGAAGAGGAAGAGGAGGAAGAGGAGGAGGAGGAGGAGGAGGAGGAGGAGGAGGAGGAGGAGGAGGAGGAGGAGGAGGAGGAGGAGAAGAAATGAGGAAGATAAAAATAATGGTAGGAATATCGGTAATGTAGCTAGTAATGGAGGTACGGAGAGACTAGGTGGAGGGGGTAGGAGGAGGGAAAAGGGGGAGGGGGTAGGTGGAGGGGGAAGGGGGTAGGTGGAGGGGAAGGGATGGAAGAGAGGAGGCACGGTGCAGTATGTGTCATAAATTTTAGCTTTACGAGAGAGGAGACGTGAGTGTGAGTGTGGGTTGTAGAGATGTTGTGATTGAGTGCGTGTGCGTGTGCGTGTGCGTGTGCGTGTGCGTGTGCGTGTGTGTGTGCGTGTGTGTGCGTGTGTGTGTGTGTGTGTGTGGCTGTCGCTTCACAAAACTTCCACGACTTCAATAAAACTAATTTACTTCACATTTTTTTCGCCGGACAAACAGCTTTCAATTCCACACCTCTCTCCTCTTCTTCTTCTCTTCTTCTTCTTCTTCTTCCTCTTCCTCCTCCTCCTCCTCCTCCTCCTCCTCCTCCTCTCCTCCTCCTCCTCCTCCTCCTCCTCCTCCTCCTCCTCCTCCTCCTCCTCCTCCTCCTCCTCCTCCTATAAATTATCTATATTCTTTGCTACATTTTAATTAGTGGTGAATGACATGTTGCTAGTGACAGGAGGAGGAGGAGGAGGAGGAGGAGGAGGAGGAGGAGGAGGAACACATAGGAACACATAGGAAGAACAAACAGCAACAGGCCTGCTGGCCCTTACGAGGCTGTTTGTGAGTACACTATCTAATCTAGAGTGAAGGATGCAGGATAGTAAGGATGAAGGCTTCTCTCCCCAGCCATGGCTGGCAGGGAAATTAAGGCTAACCAAGACCAGACTATCACTATTGTCACTACCACTACTGCTACCACTACTTCCTGGCAAGCGATGTCAGGCCACTAGCGACGTCTTTTGAATTGACATTTCGTAAGTTAGGTACATCAGGATGAACATACTCAAAAGTTTGCTAGGTTAACGGATAGTATTTTAGTTGTGGATTGGCTTCTAAGTATTTGTCAAGTCTATTTTTTAACGTAGTAATTGTTTTACGGCCGATCAAAATCTTCACTACTGACTCTGTCACCGGTGCCAATGGCTATGGAAGTTATTTATTTTCATTCTTAAATGCTGCTGCATCAAAATAAGGCTCACTAGAATTAGGTATATAGAGGCAAAAAACAATTCAATTCCCACCGCTCGCTCGGTCATGACCGGCCGATCAAAATCTTCACTACTGACTCTGTCACCGGTGCCAATGGCTATGGAAGTTATTTATTTTCATTCTTAAATGCTGCTGCATCAAGATAAGGCTCACTAAAATTAGGTATATAGAGGCAGAAAACAATTCAATTCCCACCGCTCGTTCGGACATGACCGACCGATCAAAATTTTCACTACTGACTCTGTCACCGGTGCCAATGGCTATCGAAGTGATTTATTTTCATTAAAAAATGTAATGCAGTACTTTTATTGCAGTGTCAAGCTCCATCGAGAGGATGTGATAGCCATCAGTAACCCGCGTATACTCCTACACAAGACACGTTATCCCGTAAGGAACACATATTGTCTTAACGTCCACGAATATTCTTGTAATGACTGTTACAGCTCAAAGCAGTTCATAACTAAGCCTTACGACACGTTTAACCATCTTACAGACCCTCGTGGATGTCTAGAATTGACCTCAACATATGGTGTATTTCTGTCATTTTTTCTACTCCGGGAAATTTTTTGCAAAATTTCCTCTTCGATTTTGTTTTTTTTAAACTATGTTGTACATGGGAATAATGTAAGACTTTCAGCATAGTTTCAGTTAATTTCACCAGAAACTTTTATTGCTATAAATGAATTTATTTGGGTTAAAACAGATGATAAAATCAGTATGGTGGATCTAATACTTTACCAATGTTGATGGAAAAGATATCAGATATTCCTTATGAAATTACCAACTAATAAACAAAGCACTTTGTTCAATTGGTATCTTAGCTTAGAAGCTAATATTGTTTGTTTAATGATATCATTATTATAGTAGATAACTATTTTTCATGAGATAGATACCGATCAAATATAACAAAGAGTTATATTGTGAAATCATAAATATTTTTCTCCTCTTTTTAAATCCTATCCCATTCCTATCCTAGGTCTAGTTTCTTTTTTCATTATTTATAATCTACGTAATTTACGTGAGGACGTATTATATATTTTCTTAATATTGTGTTTATCAGTACTTGTTACATACCATAAGGATCAGAAAAAGGTGCAGATTTTGAAACATTGCTTGTAAATTCAATACAAGTAAAACGAAAGGAGTTACAACTAGTTTAAGTAGAACATATGATGAAAACAAGTTTTTATACACTATTTCAGGATGGCAGAGTCTGTTTGATTACTCCTGTAGTGTACATAGCCTTTCTTTGACCTTCTTAAATGCTGCTGCATCAAGATAAGGCTCACTAGAATTAGGTATATAGAGGCAGAAAACAATTCAATTCCCACCGCTCGGTCATGACCGGTCGAACAAAATCTTCACTACTGACTCTGTCACCGGTGCCAATGGCTATGGAAGTTATTTATTTTCATTCTTAAATGCTGCTGCATCAAGATAAGGCTCATTAGAATTAGGTATATAGAGGCAGAAAACAATTCAATTCCCACCGCTCGCTCGGTCATGACCGGCCGATCAAAATCTTCACTACTGACTCTGTCACCGGTGCCAATGGCTATGGAAGTGATATATTTTCATTAAAAAACATAATGCAGTACTTTTATTGCAGTGTCAAGCTCCATCGAGAGGATATGATAGCCATCAGTAACCCGCGTATACTCCTACACACAACACGTTACCCCGTAAGGAACATATATTCTCTTAACGTCCACGAATATTCTTGTAATGACTGTTACAGCTCAAAGCAGTTCATAACTAAGCCTTACGACACGTTTAACCATCTTACAGACCCTCGTGGATGTCTAGAATTGACCTCAACATATGGTGTATTTCTGTCATTTTTTCTACTCCGGGAAATTTTTTGCAAAATTTCCTCTTCGATTTTGTTTTTTTTAAACTATGTTGTACATGGGAATAATGTAAGACTTTCAGCATAGTTTCAGTTAATTTCACCAGAAACTTTTATTGCTATAAATGAATTTATTTGGGTTAAAACAGATGATAAAATCAGTATGGTGGATCTAATACTTTACCAATGTTGATGGAAAAGATATCAGATATTCCCTATGAAATTACCAACTAATAAACAAAGCACTTTGTTCAATTGGTATCTTAGCTTAGAAGCTAATACTGTTTGTTTAATGATATCATTATTATAGTAGATAACTATTTTTCATGAGATAGATACCGATCAGATATAACAAAGAGTTATATTGTGAAATTATAAATATTTTTCTCCTCTTTTTAAACCCTATCCCATTCCAATCCTGCGTCTAGTTTCTTTTTTCATTATTTAAAATCTACGTAATTTACGTGAGGACGTAATATATATTTTCTTAATATTGTGTTTATCAGTACTTGTTACATACCATAAGGATCAGAAAAAGGTACAGATATTTGAAGCATTGCTTGAAAATTCAATACGAGTAAAACGAAAGGAGTTACAACTAGTTTAAGTAGAACATATGATGAAAAACAAGTTTTTATACACTATTTCAGGATGGCAGAGTCTGTTTCATTACTCCTGTAGTGTATATTGCCTTTCTTTGACCTTCTTAAATGCTGCTGCATCAAGATAAGGCTCACTAGAATTAGGTATATAGAGGCAGAAAAACAATTCAATTCCCACCGCTCGCTCGGTCATGACCGGCCGATCAAAATCTTCACTACTGACTCTGTCACCGGTGCCAATGGCTATGGAAGTTATTTATTTTCTTTCTTAAATGCTGCTGCATCAAGATAAGGCTCACTAGAATTAGGTATAGAGAAGCAGAAAACAATTCAATTCCCACCACTCGCTCGGTCATGACCGGCCGATCAAAATCTTCACTACTGACTCTGTCACCGGTGCCAATGGCTATGGAAGTTATTTATTTACATTCTTAAATGCTGCTGCATCAAGATAAGGCTCATTAGAATTAGGTATATAGAGGCAGAAAACAATTCAATTCCCACCGCTTGCTCGGTCATGACCGGCCGATCAAAATCTTCACTACTGACTCTGTCACCGGTGCCAATGGATATGGAAGTTATTTATTTTCATTCTTAAATGCTGCTGCATCAAGATAAGGCTCACTAGAATTAGGTATATAGAGGCAGAAAACAATTCAATTCCCACCGCTCGCTCGGTCATGACCGGCCGAACAAAATCTTCACTACTGACTCTGTCACCGGTGCCAATGGCTATGGAAGTTATTTAATTTCATTCTTAAATGCTGCTGCATCAAGATAAGGCTCATTAGAATTAGGTATATAGAGGCAAAAAACAATTCAATTCCCACCGCTCGCTCGGTCATGACCGGCCGATCAAAATCTTAACTACTGACTCTGTCACCGGTGCCAATGGCTATGGAAGTTATTTATTTTCATTCTTAAATGCTGCTGCATCAAGATAAGGCTGACTAGAATTAGGTATATAGAGGCAGAAAACAATTCAATTCCCACCGCTCGCTCGGTCATGACCGGCCGATCAAAATCTTCACTACTGACTCTGTCACCGGTGCCAATGGCTATGGAAGTTATTTATTTTCATTCTTAAATGCTGCTGCATCAAGATAAGGCTCACTAAAATTAGGTATATAGAGGCAGAAAACAATTCAATTCCCACCGCTCGTTCGGTCATGACCGGCCGATCAAAATCTTCACTACTGACTCTGTCACCGGTGCCAATGGCTATGGAAGTTATTTATTTTCATTCTTAAATGCTGCTGCATCAAGATAAGGCTCACTATAATTAGGTATATAGAGGCAGAAAACAATTCAATTCCCACCGCTCGTTCGGACATAACCGACCGATCAAAATTTTCACTACTGACTCTGTCACCGGTGCCAATGGCTATGGAAGTGATATATTTTCATTAAAAAATATAATGCAGTACTTTTATTGCAGTGTCAAGCTCCATCGAGAGGATATGATAGCCATCAGTAACCCGCGTATACTCCTACACACGACACTTTACCCCGTAAGGAACATATATTCTCTTAACGTCCACGAATATTCTTGTAATGACTGTTACAGCTCAAAGCAGTTCATAACTAAGCCTTACGACACGTTTAACCATCTTACAGACCCTCGTGGATGTCTAAAATTGACCTCAACATATGGTGTATTTGTCATTTTTTCTACTCCGGGAAATTTTTTGCAAAATTTCCTCTTCGATTTTGTTTTTTTTAAACTATGTTGTACATGGGAATAATGTAAGACTTTCAGCATAGTTTCAGTTAATTTCACCAGAAACTTTTATTGCTATAAATGAATTTATTTGGGTTAAAACAGATGATAAAATCAGTATGGTGGATCTAATACTTTACCAATGTTGATGGAAAAGATATCAGATATTCCTTATGAAATTACCAACTAATAAACAAAGCACTTTGTTCAATTGGTATCTTAGCTTAGAAGCTAATACTGTTTGTTTAATGATATCATTATTATAGTAGATAACTATTTTTCATGAGATAGATACCGATCAGATATAACAAAGAGTTATATTGTGAAATCATAAATATTTTTCTCCTCTTTTTAAACCCTATCCCATTCCAATCCTGCGTCTAGTTTCTTTTTTCATTATTTATAATCTACGTAATTTACGTGAGGACGTAATATATATTTTCTTAATATTGTGTTTATCAGTACTTGTTACATACCATAAGGATCAGAAAAAGGTGCAGATTTTGAAGCATTGCTTGAAAATTCAATACGAGTAAAACGAAATTAGTTACAACTAGTTTAAGTAGAACATATGATGAAAACAAGTTTTTATACACTATTTCAGGATGGCAGAGTCTGTTTCATTACTCCTGTAGTGTATATAGCCTTTCTTTGACCTTCTTAAATGCTGTTGCATCAAGATAAGGCTCACTAGAATTAGGTATATAGAGGCAGAAAAACAATTCAATTCCCACCGCTCGCTCGGTCATGACCGGCCGATCAAAATCTTCACTACTGACTCTGTCACCGGTGCCAATGGCTATGGAAGTTATTTATTTTCATTCTTAAATGCTGCTGCATCAAGATAAGGCTCACTAGAATTAGGTATATAGAGGCAGAAAACAATTCAATTCCCACCGCTTGCTCGGTCATGACAGGCCGATCAAAATCTTCACTACTGACTCTGTCACCGGTGCCAATGGCTATGGAAGTTATTTATTTTCATTCTTAAATGCTGCTGCATCAAGATAAGGCTCACTAGAATTAGGTATATAGAGGCAGAAAACAATTCAATTCCCACCGCTCGCTCGGTCATGACCGGCCGATCAAAATCTTCACTACTGACTCTGTCACCGGTGCCAATGGCTATGGAAGTTATTTATTTTCATTCTTAAATGCTGCTGCATCAAGATAAGGCTCATTAAAATTAGGTATATAGAGGCAGAAAACAATTCAATTCCCACTGCTCGCTCGGTCATGACCGGCCGATCAAAATCTTCACTACTGACTCTGTCACCGGTGCCAATGGCTATGGAAGTTATTTATTTTCATTCTTAAATGCTGCTGCATCAAGATAAGGCTCACTATAATTAGGTATATAGAGGCAGAAAACAATTCAATTCCCACCGCTCGTTCGGACATGACCGACCGATCAAAATTTTCACTACTGACTCTGTCACCGGTGCCAATGGCTATGGAAGTGATTTATTTTCATTAAAAAATGTAATGCAGTACTTTTATTGCAGTGTCAAGCTCCATCGAGAGGATATGATAGCCATCAGTAACCCGCGTATACTCCTACACACGACACGTTACCCCGTAAGGAACACATATTGTCTTAACGTCCACGAATATTCTTGTAATGACTGTTACAGCTGAAAGCAGTTCATAACTAAGCCTTACGACATGTTTAACCATCTTACAGACCCTCGTGGATGTCTAGAATTGACCTCAACATATGGTGTATTTCTGTCATTTTTTCTACTCCGGGAAATTTTTTGCAAAATTTCCTCTTCGATTTTGTTTTTTTTAAACTATGTTGTACATGGGAATAATGTAAGACTTTCAGCATAGTTTCAGTTAATTTCACCAGAAACTTTTATTGCTATAAATGAATTTATTTGGGTTAAAACAGATGATAAAATCAGTATGGTGGATCTAATACTTTACCAATGTTGATGGAAAAGATATCAGATATTCCCTATGAAATTACCAACTAATAAACAAAGCACTTTGTTCAATTGGTATCTTAGCTTAGAAGCTAATACTGTTTGTTTAATGATATCATTATTTTAGTAGATAACTATTTTTCATGAGATAGATACCGATCAGATATAACAAAGAGTTATATTGTGAAATTATAAATATTTTTCTTCTCTTTTTAAACCCTATCCCATTCCAATCCTGCGTCTAGTTTCTTTTTTCATTATTTATAATCTACGTAATTTACGTGAGGACGTAATATATATTTTCTTAATATTGTGTTTATCAGTACTTGTTACATACCATAAGGATCAGAAAAAGGTGCAGATTTTGAAGCATTGCTTGAAAATTCAATACGAGTAAAACGAAAGGAGTTACAACTAGTTTAAGTAGAACATATGATGAAAACAAGTTTTTATACACTATTTCAGGATGGCAGAGTCTGTTTGATTACTCCTGTAGTGTATATAGCCTTTCTTTGACCTTCTTAAATGCTGCTGCATCAAGATAAGGCTCACTAGAATTAGGTATATAGAGGCAGAAAAACAATTCAATTCCCACCGCTCGCTCGGTCATGACCGGCCGATCAAAATCTTCACTACTGACTCTGTCACCGGTGCCAATGGCTATGGAAGTTATTTATTTTCATTCTTAAATGCTGCTGCATCAAGATAAGGCTCACTAGAATTAGGTATATAGAGGCAGAAAACAATTCAATTCCCACCGCTCGCTCGGTCATGACCGGCCGATCAAAATCTTCACTACTGACTCTGTCACCGGTGCCAATGGCTATGGAAGTTATTTATTTTCATTCTTAAATGCTGCTGCATCAAGATAAGGCTCATTAGAATTAGGTATATAGAGGCAGAAAACAATTCAATTCCCACCACTCGCTCGGTCATGACCGGCCGATCAAAATCTTCACTACTGACTCTGTCACCGGTGCCAATGGCTATGGAAGTTATTTATTTTCATTCTTAAATGCTGCTGCATCAAGATAAGGCTCACTAGAATTAGGTATATAGAGGCAGAAAACGAGGAGGAGGAGGAGGAGGAGGAGGAGGAGGAGGAGGAGGAGGAGGAGGAGGAGGAGGAGGAGGGTAAATAAAAAAGAAAGAAGAAAAAGGAAAACTAATAAAGGACAACAATGGAAGAGGAAGGAGGGAGGAAGAAAATAAATGGAGGATAAGAAGGAATGTAATAAATTTGCTGGAAAAATAAAATAAATAAAACAGGATAAAGTGAGATAAGAAATGAAGAGATAAGTGGAGACGACAGAAAATTACCGATTAAAGAGAGAGAGAAAGAGAGAGAAAGAAATAAAATGAGAAAATGAAAGGGAGATAAGAGAAAGAGAGAAAGAGAGATAGAAAAGAGAAAACGAAACCATGAGCATAGGAAATGTGCTGAAAGAAAAAGAAATAAACAAAATTGTGAGGGGATACGACCCTAGAAATGAGGGAATAAACTCAATACCTTTTTTTCCTTCTATTTTCCTTTTTTTTCCTATTTTTTCCCTATTGCTCAATCACAGCGTGTATGTATTTCCCAAATGCTACGATTTCCCTGGCAATAAATTCAGGACATGGAAAAGAGAGAGAGAGAGAGAGAGAGAGAGAGAGAGAGAGAGAGAGAGAGAGAGAGAGAGAGAGAGAGAGAGAGAGAGAGAGAGAGAGAGACTATGACTATGACTATGACTATGACTATGACTATGACTATGACTATGACTATGACTATGACTATGACTATGACTATGACAATGACAATGACAATGACAATGACAATAACAATAACAATAATAATAATAATAATAACAATAATAATAATAAGAGGCAAAATTAACATTGATTAATAATGACAAAAAAAAAAAAACTACCACCTCAGAATCGATCCAAAACAAAACATAAATAATTACTAAGCACACGATATATATTTAACATCATCACCATATAATAAAAACACTTTCCTCCCCTTACCACCATCCACTTCCCTTTGATATACAGGCAAATTCACCCTCCTAGCCACACCCAGCCCTCTGCTTGCACCTCTTCCCTATTCCTACCACCCTGCGCCATCCCATCCCTTCGTTCCAGTGCTGAATGTGCTAATAAAGGGATTAAATCACTGAATATTGGCCCTGATGTTTATACTGTATTTGAATGCGATGGTTTCTAGCGAGGGAAGCAGTGTCCGGACGGTGAACGGTGAAATGTAAAGGCATATTAAAGGTATTGAAAGATGGGAAGTGATATATGGAAAAGTTACGGTCTCACCAATTAAGGTAATGATAGTGAGAGATTATATAGAGTAATTAAAATAGTTTTCTGCCATTCAGGTAATAATGATTATATAAAAAAAGTGATTTAAATAGTTTTCTGCCATTTAGGTATTAATGGTTATATAAAAAAGTAATTTATCTCGCTTTTTATCTTGCTATAGGAAACTTTATTTATCATCTTCATAAAAATCTAAATAATATTAAAGTAAAGCAAATTAAAAAGTGTATCTGCTCATTTGTGAAGAAAACACCACAAAAAAAAACTTCCTTTACAGATGAACAAAGTGAATAATGGAAGAAGAAAAAAATGCAACATGAACATTCAATATTCTATACATTAAAGGAAGAAAAATATATATAAAAAAAACACCACTGACTTAAATTGAAAATCACACACAAAACAAAACAAAAAAAAGACACAAACCTTGACTGTGAGGAACTACTAAAGGAACAACTGGTAAGAAAGGAAAGAAAAAAAGGAAAAAAGACAAGGAAAAAAACAGGGAAAAAAGTCAGGGGGAAAAAAAGGGCAAAATACAAAATGCTGGTAAAAACGAAACCCAGCTGTCTATTGCAAAATGAAAACTCGGTTGACGTGGACGGCGGGAGGTTTTGGGAGGGGAAAAAAAGAGGGAAAATTCTAGTCACGTAAATGGATGGATGATAGATTAAGAAGGATGGAAAGGAAGGAGGTGATAGGAGGAGGAAGGAGGTGGTAAAGGATGAAGGAAAGAGTAAGAAGGAAAAATTAAAGAATGCAAGGAAATGAATAAATAGGGAGGAAAAAGGGAATAAGAGGAAATAAATGAAAGAATGAAAGGAAACTGATGAAGGAATACGAGAGAAGGAATGATAGAAATGGAAGCAGTGAAGGAATGGAAATAAAATGAAAGAGTAAAGAAAGAACAAGAGGAAATTAATAAAGAAATAGGAAAAAGTTAGATAAGAAGAGGAAAAAATAATGAAAGAATACAAAGAAAGGAATTAAGAAAAAATACGGAATAAACAGAATATAAATAACATACACACTTTAACCATAAATTACTCAATATATGATCGCAATATTTTTTCTCTATATAAATCAAAAACAGGAAAAAAACTAGCTAATTGGAAACAGAAGTGGTCATAAGTCTGTTATGAATAATTTTCCCATTTTTAAAAGCTTCCAATGATTTTAGTTTCGATAGAGAGAGAGAGAGAGAGAGAGAGAGAGAGAGAGAGAGAGAGAGAGAGAGAGAGAGAGAGAGAGAGAGAGAGAGAGAGAGAGAGAGAGAGAGACACACATATACACACACATTTTCTCTTTTTCATTAACAACTAAATATCAAACTAAACATCAAATACCCAACATACATTCTTTATTAATCGCTAAAACCCCGTCAACTAAAGGAATACACGACCCGTTTTCTTTCAATTAAAACCTATAATGAAACTGTTAAAATATTCAACCGTTGCAATATATCTCGTGTCGTTCACAATTGACGCGGAAAAAAAATACTACACGCAGAATTGATGCATAATTTGACGTCCTGATTTACTATACAATGTTCGTGTATAATGTTGGACCGAAATTCCTGTTAATAGACTCGTAAATGTATTGAAATGTATTGAAATGGAGATAAAATTAACTAATATATGAGTGTAACGTGATATTAATAAACAAGATTAAATAATGATAATTAGATAATATTAAAAAAAAGTTGAAAATAGATATATAATAAAAGGAAAATATACAAAATTAAATGGAAACATAATATAGATAAATAATTTAGTAAGAAAGAATATAAACGTTTAAAAAAAAATAAGATAAGGGAAGAGAAGTGTAAATATTGAATAAACGAAACAAACAAAAGAACTAAAACATAGATATCATAAAAAACAAAAGAAACAATGAAGATAGAAATAAAATACACCATAATATTTTTCCTTAAATAAGTCTATCACAACAACAAACAAACAAACAAACAAATACATTCAACAATAACCTTAATGGTAATAAAAAAACACATTTAAGATAACAAACTAATTTCCTTTAAAATCTACCTAATATAACTTATTTTAATTTCCTCCCTCCCTCTCTCTCTCTCTCTCTCTCTCTCTCTCTCTCTCTCTCTCTCTCTCTCTCTCTCTCTCTCTCTCTCTCTCTCTCTCTCTCTCTCTCTCTCTCTCTGACTTTATTTGCATATTTCTAAAAGTATAAAAAGTGAATACAAAAAAAAGCTTCACTGCGCTATTCTGTAATGGCTATTTTACTTATTTTTATATATACTCTGAATTTTCTTTTTTTTCTTTTCGTTTTTTTGTTTTGGAAAAGTTTGGCTCCATTTTTCCTCAATCGCCTCGGAATTGTAGTATTACAGGAAGGAATGGAGCAAGCTTTTCTTTTTTTCCTTCCCACTATTGTAATTTCACCCTTGAGTTACCCCAATTTAAGGAAGAGAAGTTAATTTTCATATATTCTTCACCCACACCTGAAATTTCACACCTGTGCATGCCCTCACAACAACCATTACTATTACTACTACTACTACTACTACTACTACTACTACTACTACTACTACTACTATCAAACACTCGCCATCAACCAGCCACACACATCACAGGAAAGAGATGATTGGTTAACGTTCACCCACCACCACCATCACCACCACCACCACCATCACCACCACCATCACCACCACCACCATCGTGTCTTATCAAGGGAAGTGGCCGGATTGACTCTACGAGATAACGACTTAAGATAACGCCTCCCTCCTTTGTGGTGGAGGAGGAAAGGAGGGAGGCGCAGATGAAGATAAGAAGGGAGGGAGAGAAGGAGAGAAGGAACGAGGAAGAACTCCGAGGCAAGGTACGGAGGGGAGGAAGGAGGGAGAGGACGAGAGGAAGAATGAGAGAGGAAGGCAATTGTTAGAGATGAAAGGAAGAGGAAAGTAGATGAATAAGAGTGAATAGAAGAATCTGCAAATGATGACTTCACACTAAAATAGGATGATGAAAAATGATAAATTCGAAATGTGAAAAATAAAAGAAATAAAATGCGAATTAATCAGTAAAAATACATTGTGTCATTTAATTAAGCAATAAGATAAACATAAATAATATAAAAACACACATACACACACTTAAACTAAAAAAAACAATCTAAAACAAACCTAAAAAGTAATAAAACCAAAAAAATTTAAAAGATGATAGAGAGCAAGAGAGAGTGTGAGAGAAAAAAAAGCGATAGAGAGTGAGAGTGAGTGAGAGAGAGAGAGGGAGAGGGGTAGGTAGGGGACGGTACCGGATCTCCATTACGCGTAGGTGATCGAAAAGAAGAGAAAACTAATCTACCTGAACTGGTGATGTGGCTCGACGCTGACCCAACCAAACGTGGGATGGACTCTGATCCACCGATTTGACCTCACCGCTTCATTACCCCGACCACTGAACCCCCAACCCCCCTCCTTCCCCTCCTTACCTTACATCCCCTCTCTCTCTCTTTACCTTTCCTCCCTCCCTCCCTTCCTCCATCTCGCTCACCCATCCTCTTCAAATACGATCATGGGAAGAGGATACGAATAAGAGGAAGAGTGATATATAAGAGACTAGAGTGAAGAGAATGGAAGGATAAAGTGTAAAGATATAGAATAAAAAGATAAAATAAGGGAATAAAGAGGAAGGGAGTGAGATATAGAGTTATGAATTATTAGTAAGAGTATTAGGAGTAGATTAGGTCAGGTTAGGTCAGGTTAGGTTAAGTTAGTTACAGGTAATAGGGTACACCTGACTATCTTCTGTCAGGTGAGGCTTAAATCAGAGGGGGAAAAGTTTTGGGCCACACTGTTCACCTGGATTCTCAGATCGTTCCCTTTAATCAAACGGAACACCTGGGCTGACCTGTAGATAAAGAGTGTCTATAGCCTTTATCTCTTCCATTTTTTCCTCCCTTTCTTTCCCCTCCATTGCCTTTCCCTTTTTTACCTTCCCATATCTTCTTCTTCATCTGTTTTCCTTGGTTTGTTTATCGTCGTCCTTTTATTTCTCTTCCTTTTCCTCTCCTTTTTTCTTTTTCCTCCTCTGGCCACTGTCCCCAAGGGCACATTTTCTCTCTCTAATATTTATACTCCTTCGCGAAGTTGATGGCTGGTCGTTCTCTGTCTCTCTCTGTCTCTCTCTCTCTCTCTCTCTCTCTCTCTCTCTCTCTCTCTCTCTCTCTCTCTCTCTCTCTCTCTCTCTCTCTCTCTCTCTCTCTCTCTCTCTGTCACTCTCTCTCTCTGTCACTCTCTAACAGGATAAGTTTTCTAACTTTTCGAATCAAACACAACAAACTATTTCTCACAACGTGTTTCGTCGACTAGACAATGTAACTTTCGTCCCTCTCTTTCTGCAGAACATTATATTTGTTTTTACGTATCATATCTAATGCATAAGAGAGAGGGAGAGAACGAGGGAGAAGAAAAAAAAGTTTGCTCTGTCTATGTGTGTGTGTGTGTGTGTGTGTGTGTGTGTGTGTGTGTGTGTGTGTGTGTGTGTGTGTGTGTGTGTGTGTGTGTGTGTGTGTGTGTGTGTGTGTGTGTGTGTGCTCCTGCTTCCTCTAACTTTCTCTCCTCATCATGAAGTTGCCTTGAAATGACATTAAAAACAGATTTCTCCACAAGTGTGTTCCTCAGACTACACTTTATGTCACTTTAGGCCATCCTGAGCACGACTTTTGGAAACATCGCATGTGTGAGTGAGGAGGAAGGAGGAGGAGAAGGAGGAGAAGGAGGAAGAGGAGGCAAGGAACAGGTGGAGAGCAAGCAAGAAAGCGTATTTAAGGCAAAATTTTACGTTGTCTCCTCTTTCTCCTCCTTCCCCTTGGCCTGCCTCACCTCACTTAAGCATTCGCCAGTGTTTTGTGAATCCACTATTGCCAAGGGGAGAATTTAAGGTTGCCAATAGCCTCTCTCCTCCCCTTCCCTCCCCTTCCCCTCCATCCCTCTCTATCTACGTATCGCTCCGCTTAAGCGATTCACGAACCCAATTTGCATTTTATAATAAAGAAGGAGGAGGGAAAGAATTACTTGTGCCTTCCCTGGTAGGTGTGGGGATAGAGGCAGTGCTTAGTCCTCTTATATTGACCCAGTGAGAGTTACCTGCCGCCTTCAATGAAACTTTCCACCTACGGACCAGCGTTAAAGGTGTTAAAACCGGGGAAAAGGTGATGATTTCTAGCTTTGACTTGGAAATGTGCGGAAAAAGACAGAGATATACGAGCACACGCTAATGAATGCCAGAAATCATTTTACTCTACCGAACGGACAACTAAAAAGAAAGAAAGATATATTCAATGGAGTAGTTACGTTTTTACAGGAATTTAAATGTCAGAAATGCTTTACATATCCATGATGAAGTAAATGATAAATATAAAACATGTAGGATGTCTTTTTCCAAACATTAACGCAGGAAAAACATGTGTAGGTGTAAACAAAAGCGAAAACATTAATAATTAGACCAAACAGAGAAAAAAAACTTAATATAGTAAACTAGCATAAAATATACAATTCAAACAACAATAGATAGAGATAAATGGGTAGCTAAATAAAGAAAATCGAGTGCAACAAGAAATGGAGAATCGAGATGAAAGTTGAAATACGTGACAATGGTAAAGGATTCGCATCTGTTCTGGGCGTGGCAGGAATAAAGGATGAAGTAAGTGGGTGGGGGAAAAATATGAATAGATATAAATGAATGCAGAAAATAAAAAGAAATGCAGCTCCTGAACAGAAAACAGGATTGTAAAGATAAGAATAAAGATAATTTGGATAACTTGAAAGGATATTAAAAAGAAAATGATGCGATTATTAAACAATGATAATTAAACTAGTATAGAAAAAAAAAAACCGAGAAAAAAACGTACTGAATAGACATAAAAATAGAAATAGATATAAATAGATAGATGGATAGATGAATAGATAAATATATTGATAGATAGATAAATAGATAGAAAGATAGATTGAGAGACCAGGTTCTATACATGAAAGAGACCCGTCCACACCTACGCCAAGTTAAAGCGAACATATGATTGCTGAGTCATAGAGAAACTACGCCGTGTCATTGGTCGAGCCTAGCGTGTCGAGGCTTCTGATTGGATGTTGCTAGAGTGGTAGTCAAGAATGTCGTTTGATTGGTGGAAAGTCTCAAGACAGGTGACGTTAATTACCTTTTAAATAATTAACGTTAATGGGGTCTTCAAGCCAACTCGTGCTCTGATTGGGTGGAAAAATAAGCACGTTTCCTGATTTCCTGAGAGAAGCGAGGAGAGTTTGTGATTGGTGAACAGAAAAGTGAAGAGAGTTTGTGATTGGTGAACAGAAAAGTGAAGAGAGTTTATGATTGGTAGAAAATAGATTCATGAAAGGTTTATGTATAAAAAGAAAATAATGAATTAAAAAAACTGATTGACTAAGATGTTTGAGCATCGAATCAAATTGGAAAGTTAGTGAAATAATGAACCTGATTGGATAAATGAGACGAAAGTAGTGATGATGAGGACGAAAAGAGAGAGAGAGAGAGTGAGAGTGAGAGAGAGAGAGAGAGAGAGAGAGAGAGAGAGAGTGAGAGTGAGAGAGTGAGAGTGAGTGAGTTTGTGTGTGTGTGTGTGTGTGTGTGTGTGTGTGTGTGTGTGTGTGTGTGTGTGTGTGTGTGTGTGTGTGTGTGTGTGTGTAATGTTCTTGTTGGCTCGACGCGCTCTTACAAGAAAAAAAAAGGGAAAAAAGGAAAAAAAGAAAGAAAAAAACGCTATGTTCAGGATGTTTAGGACTAACCAGTGAGAGATAGAGAGAGATTCTTTCCTTCACATAAGAGAAGGAAAGGTGAGAAAGGAGAAAGAAAGTGATGAAAGTGATGGAAAGTAAAAGGATGAATAGGAGGAAGAGGAGGAAAATCAAAAGTAGAAATGAGTGAGAGGGAAGGAAAGAATAAGAAGAAATAGAAGAAGGAAATGTTACAGAAAGTGGAAGAGTAGAAGGAGGAGGAAAAGAAGAAAAAGGAAGAGGAGGAAAAGGAGGAGGTAGAGGAGGAGGAGGAGGAGGAGGAGGAGGAGGAGGAGGAGGAGAGGAGGAGGAGGAGGAGGAGGAGGAGGAGGAGGAGGAGGAGAAGGAGAAGGAGAAGGAGGAGGAGCAGGAGCAGGAATAAAAGGAGGACGAGATGAAAGAGAAAAATGAATATTAGAAAGAATGGCAAGTCACAAATGACAGGAGGAAGAGAAGCAGAGAGAGAAGAGTAAAGAAAGAAACAGCCAGAAAGATATATATATATATATATATATATATATATATATATATATATATATATATATATATATATATAGAGAGAGAGAGAGAGAGAGAGAGAGAGAGAAAGAACATAAGAATAAAGTAAAAAGAAGTGTTGATGAAAGAGGAGGAAGAAGAAGAGGAAGAAAAAGAGGAAGAGGTCATACACGGAAGACTCCTACCTTTAGTTTTCTTTAACATGACACCTGCCAGGCTACTCTCTCTCTCTCTCTCTCTCTCTCTCTCTCTCTCTCTCTCTCTCTCTCTCTCTCTCTCTCTCTCTCTCTCTCTCTCTCTCTCTCTCTCTCTCTCTCACCCCCGGGACATGATAAAGTGGACAAACAGAAAACATTGATCAGTAAAGGTTTTGGCATCGATGGTTTGTATTGCTGGTAATGCGTGTCACGTGATGCATTGCTATCGTTTATCAGCTGTTTTTTGTTTACATTGATCAGCTGGATTTTTTGTTGACTTCCAAATGTTGACTTTCCGTTTCTTACTACGACAAATCACAGCCAATACGAGAATGTAAATCATGAAAGCAAATCACACTAAAAAAAAATGAATGAAAAGATAGAATAACATGTAAAGAGTAAGAGAAGGAGTGAAATGAACACATATAAGGAGAAGAAAAGAAAAGAAAACTAGAAGTAAGGCAAATAAATAATAATTCAAATTAATCTTACGTAGAGCAAGACAAGAACCTTAACTTTACTCGTCTACAAATACAATAATCCTTGAATTAGCATGTTTGGCAAGCTTCCCGTGTTGTACCTCCTCTGACACCTGGCTGGGCGGGGTAATTACAGGTACTCACTAATTACTACCACGCCCAGGTAAGGTTCGTGCTTGCTACCTGGCTGGCTGGCTGCGCGATGTGCTTTAAAGTGAAATATCTTATAGTGGGATTGCATGGATTATGATATGTCGTTTGTTTTAAGTACTTGAGTTTTATGTGTGTGTGTGTGTGTGTGTGTGTGTGTGTGTGTGTGTGTGTGTGTGTGTGTGTGTGTGTGTGTGTGTGTGTGAGTGTGCGTGCGTGGAATGAGTGTTTTACGTGTCCTCATGTGCCTAATATCCGCGTGCCGTGTCCAGCGCTGTCCAATATCTAATATATTTAAATGGTGGCGGTCAACCCAGGTTTTAAAAAATAAATAAATAAATAAAAATAAAAAAAACTTTGGTAAAATAAATTTGTTCCAGTTTAAATTGAGACTCCCACATGTATATTCCTATTTCCATCCTTTCTAATTCTCCTTTCCTTCATGAATACAGGAATAATGATAATAGCAAGAGCAAAAAGGGAAGGAGTGAATGGTAGTGAAATGCGGGTGTCATTTCCGTAGACTTTTCAGAGCAAGTGACGAGGCGAGAGTAAGCAAGACGGAGGGAGGGAGGAAGGGAGACACCGAAGAGAGGAGGAGGAGGAGGAGGAGGAGGGAGAAAGCGAGAATAAAGCCTAGTTCACCTTCGTTGCAACATTTCGCCAGGTGTTGCTGTTAATTAAGACGGCAGTTCCAATTCAGCAGGTAAGCGTCGCTCCAAACTTTATTCGTGTTGTTTTAAGGCTTGAATGGTCCAGCTGGGAAGGAGGGGAAAGGAGGGAGGAAGGCGTGTGATGGAGGGTAGTGGAGGAGCTTTCTATCAGATTTCACCCGCTCATGGAAACGAGGAAGAGGTGTGACCTGACGTACAACTTTAGCCAAATGTTGATAAGTTAGTATTTGCTGATACCTTAAGATGCACAATGATAATAATGATAATGGTGATAATAATGATACATAATTCGATCTTTTTAGTGACCTTCCTTCCTCCTTCCTTCCTTTCCCTATAGTAAAGAGAGCTAGAAGAGAAAGAGGTAAGAGAAAGTAAAAGGAAAGGAGTTCAGTTGGTTTCTTCTTCCTTCCCCGCCTCCCCCCGCCGCCGGTGCCTCGCCTGACCCCTGACTCAGCTCAAAACGGAAACGGTGGTTCTGTGTCCGGTCTGTGGAAACGGTGTAATGGCGCTCCGACACACGCACACACACACATAGACGCACACACACACACACATTTTTCCTCTGTCTATGTCTTTGTCTTTCTTTTCTTCTTCTCTCTCTCTCTATCTATCTATCTATCTATCTCTCAATCTCTCTATCTCTCTCTCTCTCTCTCTCTCTCTCTATCTCTCTCTCTCTCTCTCTCTCTCTCTCTCTCTCTCTCTCTCTCTCTCTCTCTCTCTCTCTCTCTCTCTCTCTCTCTCTCTCTCACTGGGACATCTGAGGACAATTCATGCATCTTTCCAACACGCAAGATGATCGCTTTCCCAACCCAACACAAAAGGGACGAAAAAGAAGAAGATTACTAAGAGTTTTCCACATACACTTTCACCTCACCTTCCCTCTGCCATCCTCTCACCCTTCCACGTGTCTCTTTGGCAATAAATGGAAACCCAACAACAGCAAGAGATACAAAACAAGCCTTAGGAGCACCTTAGCTTTACATTTCCTGCGACTTTCCTGCTGTACCTGTCTCCCAAGGGCCCAATGGCATGAAGGAGGAGGTAGCAGGATAAACAAAAATACAGGTAGCCAGCCAGCCAGCCAGTGACCCTTGCATCCTTGCCCCCTGCTGCCGCGCTGTGCAACTAAAGATGACAAACTGGGGTGATACTCTTCCTCTTCGTTCTGGCACCACCACCACCACCACCACCACCACCAAAAGGACGAGTGTTGAGCTGCATCGATGCTCAGAGGTTTGAAGAGGGAGAGAAACAGGGGGAGAGAAAGCAAAACATACAGTAAAAGAGAGAAAGAAAGAGAGAGAGAGAAGAAAAAAAAGTGTGTGTGTATGTGTGTGTGTAGCAGATAAACGCCCACGAATTCAAATAGACAAGAAAAATAGAACAAAACTATATATACGTATAGCTAACAATTTCATCCACCACCACCACCATTACTACCACCACCACCACTAACACCATCCTATTAATTACCATTGAAAACACACATTTACATAGCCTTCCACACACACACACACACACACACAACTCCCCACCTCTCTATCTCCTCTTACTCTACAACTTTACCTATCCACTCATAGTTCTTCTCCACCAAAATGCATAAATAAACAAACAAGATAAAAATATTACAAAAGACTTGAAAATCATAGCAGTAAATCAAAGTGAAAATATAGTATAAATATAAAATCGAACAATACATGAGGGTATAAAAAGTGTGTGTACTTCATCTATCATATTTCTCGAGTCTTATTTTAACTTCTAAACTCATACAGGCTTGAGAAAGAGGTGAAGAAGGAGTGGATATGTGTGGAGAGAATACTGTTGTGGTGGTGGTGGTGGTTGTAGTAGCAATAGTAGTATAATAATAGGTAGTATTAACTTTCCCCTTCCGTCTTTTCTTCCCATGTGGCCCCAAGGTAATTCAATGTTTTGTAATCTCAAACTTTATTTTCCTTTCCCCTGCACAAAGATACTGCCACCAAGGACCCCATTTCAAACATGTTCCCCTGTTTCTATACCCTTACCCTTACCTCCCATTCCTCCCTTCTTACCTCCCTTTCTCGCTTTCTCTCCCCTTACCTGACTAACCTTACCTCTCCCTCCCTTCCTGCTTAAAGTAAACAAAACATTATATTTCCGTGTGGTTCAATTTTTTTTTCTTCTCTCTCTCTCTCTCTCTCTCTCTCTCTCTCTCTCTCTCTCTCTCTCTCTCTCTCTCTCTCTCTCTCTCTCTCTCTCTCTCTCTGTGTTGTTGTTCGGTGGTGGCGATGATGATGATGATGATAATAATGATGATGCTGATGATGATGATTATGATTGTGGTGGTGGTGGTGGTGGTGGTGGTGGTGGTGGTGGTGGTGGTGGTGGTGGTGATGGTAGTATCGTTCCATGTGTAAAGCCTTTTTGCCGTGGTACAGTTTTTTTATTCATTCAAATATAACAACTTTTATCTTGCTAACTTTATTTTTTGTTCACTTTTTCACACAACGGCTGTTTTTTTGGTGTTGGTGTTGGTGAATGTGTGTTTTTCATGGTGCAGGTTTCCATTCTTTGCTGTCGTTATCCCTTAATTTACTTCCACTTTTTTCCAGTACTGTACATTTTTTACCGATGTTCTTAATGGCTCTTGCATCATTGTATAGTTTTTTTTATTTATTTTTTTTTTTATCAATTCATTTTTATCATTATTAATATTTTTTCTTGGTATATATATATTGGTAACTGCATAGAAGGTCACGTTAATATATTTATGACTAAGTGTATTGTGTTATGATCGTTTCTTTTTTAATATATACATTGAAAAATATATAGACCGTAACTTTAATAAAAATCTAATGCATGGTGTTCGAAGCTACTGTAGTTTTATCATTATCTCAACTTTTTGTAAGTATTCATATTGGTAAATACAATAGATATATTCCCTTTAATACACGTACATGCTTCTACCGGATCTAATTACTTCTTCTTTTTAAAACTAATAGGATGATTATTTTGCTTCACTTTTACTAATAATGTGTTGGTTCTATTTTACAGTACTCAGTATTATTTTTTTTTATTCCAAATTGATGTTTTATCGCCATCATTTATAATATATATTTCTCTTTTGGTTTACTTGATATTTTTCTCTATTAAACTTCGTAGTAAACAATGCTCATTCAACTGTTGTATTTTCTTTCTTTCTGTTGTCTATTGGCCCATAACCCGCCATCAAACTTCTAATAACTCAATTCATATAATCTTTTCTCACCAATCACATACATTAAATAAATAACAACAAACCTTTTTACTAAACCACGAATTATCTTTTTAAATATAAACCAAACACTTTTCAGCCCAATTCAAAACGAACAATTCAACACAACATTTACACTTCGATTTCAACACTGACATCAAAGCACCACTGAGTTACTTCACCATTTCTAGACCGAGTATTTTAGGCACATTTACAGGGAACCGAGAACAGGGGATACGCAAGCTTACCTGCATTACCATGGCTAGCGTTTGCCGGTGCTGCACGGAACGGATTAAGGAAAGCTTCAACAATTATGCTGCACCAAGTTCAAATTTCATACCAGGTCGGCAGGTGTTACATACAGAGAGACAGGGACAAAGGTGAGTAGATATATACAGACATATACAGACAGAGGCAGAGAGATGCATGAATTATAAGGGTTGAATAGATAGTAACACAGATATAGGTGGAGAGGCGGAAATACACATACACATACACACACGGACACGCGCACACACACACACACACACACACACACACACACACACATACACACACACACACACACCCTCAGGCAAGCGGGAGAATTATTAACTTCGGAAATCCACCCAGCGCGGGCTTCATTAACATAAATAACACGCAGAATTAATGCCAATTTCCACCAGAAACTTTCGAAGCGTATTGAATTTTGCACTGCCGAGCATTTGAGTGTAAAAAATAGTGTTCAAGTCCCGAGGAAAGATAAATAAGTAAATAAATAAATACATGAAAATAAAAGGAAAATCCAAATACATATTTTGAATAAGCACATAAAGCAAATTATGATCAAATAATGAGACATATTCAAATCTACAAAAAAAATTTTGAAAAATGGAACTAATGAAAAAAATATGAATTCACAGAAAAAATATGAATGCAACAGAATATTAAAAAAAGGGAAAAAAATGATCATGAAACACTGTAATTTTCGGTACTGTGTGTGTGTGTGTGTGTGTGTGTGTGTGTGTGTGTGTGTGTGTGTGTGTGTGTGTGTGTGTGTGTGTGTGTGTGTGTGTACGTCCAGCCAATGAATAAGTTGGTTCAAAACGCACGTGCGAGATAACAGACATGAATGTATAAGTAAACAGTGAATGTGTGCGCATACCCACCGTCCTAATGCCTCACGCAATGAATGAATGTATGTATGAATGTATGTATGAATGTATGTAAGTATAAACGGATGTATACATGTGTACGCTTTATTCATATCATAAGGCGTATAACTAGTTTGAAATAGAAAAGAAAATTGCTATGTCTACAATAACACACACACACACACACACACACACACACACACACACACACACACACACACACACACACACACACACACACACACACATGAGGGAGGCGAGTAGCAGCTTCCAGTGTAGTAGAGGAAGGGGGGGAGGGGGTGTTAGGGGGCTAAGAAGGGGATGTACAAGTTAATAAATTTGCCACACTTAACCCAGACTGAATAACATAAGAGCCATAACTTACTAAAACTACAAGGAAGATCTTTTTATCACAATATAGTAAGGACGGGGGCGGCGCTCCCTGAATACTAGAGGAAGGGAGGAAACAAAGAAAGGAAAGAAAGAGTGTTAGAATGTATTACACTTGTTGTTGTTGTTGTTTGTTATTATTTATGTTGTTATGATGATTATTTGTAGTAGTAGTAGTAGTAGTAGTAGTAGTAGTAGTAGTAGTAGTAGTAGTAGTAAAAGCAAAAGTGAAATTATAAATGTATATTCTCATTCTCTCTCTCTCTCTCTCTCTCTCTCTCTCTCTCTCTCTCTCTCTCTCTCTCTCTCTCTCTCTCTCTCTCTCTCTCTCTCTCTCTCTCTCTCTCTCTCTCTCTCTCTCGCCTGAAACACAACACACAGCCCTACAAAAGCTCTGCGGGGTTCGAGCTTCCACCTCACCACCAGGATGCAAGTTACTCAGCCAACGTCAAGGCAAGACTCAAGGCATAGCAAGATAAAGAAATAGATAGATAGATAGAATAGATAGATAGATAGATAGATAGATAGATAGATAGATAGATAGAGAGATAAATAGAGAAAGAAAGAGCATGAGAGATAAAAAAAAAGAGAGAAAGAGAGAGAGGACAAGAGGTAGGTAAGTTTTGGGTGTTTCAAAGACTACACTTGTGACTCTTCCTCCTTCCTCCTTCCTCCTTCCTCCTTCCTCCTCCTCCTCCTCCTCCTCCTCCTCCTCCTCTTCTTCTGTAACATTCCGTTTGCATGGCTGGCAGCGCAGTTCCCTAGCAGCCAATCAGAAAGGCGATGGCTGGTGGTTCCTAAGTTATGATTGGCGGACGAGTGTGATTCGTTTCTTCGGTTTGGCGGAGTGTGTGTGAAGGGAAGGGGAGGGAAGGGAAGGGAAGAGAAGGGAAGAGGAGGGAAGAGGAGGGAAGGGAAGGGAAGAGGAGGGAAGGGAAGAGGAGGGAAGGGAAAGGAAGGGAAAAGGAAAGGAAGGGAAAGGGAAAAGAAGGGAAGAGAAGATAAAGGAATGAAAAGGAAGGGAAGGGAAGGGAAGGGAAAAGAAGGGAAGGGAAAAGAAGGGAAATGAAGGGAAGGGAATGGAAGGGAAGGGAAGGGATGGAAAGGGAAGGGAAGGGAAGTAGATGAAAGGGGAGAGAAAAAGGGTTGAAAAGGGAAATGGAAGGAAATGAATTAAAATAAAGAAAGGGAAGAATGGGAAGAAAAGGATATGAAAGGAAGGAAAGAAGGGAAGTGAATGAAAATAAAAAAAAAATAAAAGAATGGGTGAGGATGGTAAAATAAGGAAAAATATGGCATAAGAAAGAAAAGGGAATGAAGGATAAAGGAAGGAAGGAAGGAAGGATGGGAAATATAAGGAAGGGAATGTATGAGAATGAAGAGCAAGGGAAGGGAAGGGAAGGGAAGGGATGTGGAGTAAGGATAAGGGAAAAAACAATGGAGGGTAATGGAAAGGAGGAGAAGGGAAGGGATGATAAAGGGTGGAGAGGAAAGTGTGGGAGGTAACGAAGAGGGAAAGAAATGAAGAGTGAAAAAGAGTCATATTTTTTTTCCAAGGAGTTAGTAAAATTTTTCCCTCAATTTGTGTTCGTGTTCATATTTTTCTTGTGACTAATTTCCCTCTCCCCCTCTCTCTCTCTCTCTCTCTCTCTCTCTCTCTCTCTCTCTCTCTCTCTCTCTCTCTCTCTCTCTCTCTCTCTCTCTCTCATTTATGACCTTCCTCTTATCTGTCTGACGCAGGTATTTGGCGCCTAAGGATTTGATGTCACTTGTACTAATACGTTTATAAAGACAGACAGACTTTAATGCATCAATGATATGTGTGGTGGCAGATTTAATCATTATCTCTCTCTCTCTATCTCTTTCTCTCAATCTCTATCTATCTCTCTATCTGTATTCATCTATCTAAATATGTATGTATGTATCTATCTATCTGTCTCTGTTTGATGTCCAATAACAACAATTACAATATAAAAAAAAACCAGTGAGATCAAACATGAAAATAAAAAAAACTATCACAGTGAAATCCTACTACTAATACCACACACAAACAAACACAAACACACACAAAGGAAGACAAACAAACAAAAAATTCCACAAACCCACTTAATCAATATAATACACATGAATCACCTTGACCCAGTAATCCTCTCATTTATTTCCCTCGTCTATTTAGCAAGTCACGGTTTATCTTTACACCTGCAGCAATCAACACACCTGCGCCCAGTTAAAACACACACTATGAGCCTATAATGGTAATGTCACGAATCAATTCACTGTACATGGTGGGGCAGACACACTTACTCAACGTTAAGTATTTATGTAGCGCGGAATGCTGGCCTGTGATCCTCTTTAAATGTATGTATGTATGTATATGTGTGTATGTATGAAATATGTATGTTCATGTATCTATGTATGTTTATGTGTGTATGTATATGTATGAATCTATGTCAAAGATATTATTTGCCTTTATCCCCTAAATCTGGCTATGTATAATCTACCTTTTTCATAATATTCGTACAAAGTTTTTTAAGTCAATATTTCAGTGTTTATGGACCACTAGGGAGAAATTACCTAAGCATCCCTTTTAAATGTTTCAAAATAAAAATAAATAAATAAAAAAAGCGAAAAGCGAGCGACGAGTATTTAAATTTTTCCTTCCATAACAAAATCTATACAACTTACCCAAAACTTATTAACTTTTTATCAATACTTAAAAAAAAAATTGATACTTCACGATACACGATGCTGGGAGATGCGGAGATGAGGAACACGAAGAGAAGAAGATACAATAGGGAGAGAGAGGCATGAAATGGTACCGTAGTAGACAATGTACTAGGTGAGGGAGGGAACAGTACTCTCCCTTACCTTGAAGCCTTAGCAGGGATCAGTTCTTGGTGGGCAGGGCGGCGCGAGAAGCAAGGGAGAGAGAGAGAGAGAGAGAGAGGTGTCAACACTCTCTCACACCAAAAACTTTTCCGTGTTAGTGTCGCCCAGAGGAAGTAAACTTTGTCAAACTCAGTCCCGCGCTTGTCCTACGAGGATTTTGCCGGAAGATCCCAAGGGGTGAAATGGGGGGTAGGTCAGGTTCCCCAAGACCTGGCCACTGTGACCTTTTGAGCCTGGGCGGGGTCACAGAGCAGCGACCTGGAATGAGTGGCGAGAGGACGAGCGTATACGCGTGCTCGCTACCAAAGCCACGGCGCTACTGAAGAAGAGAGGAGGAGATCGTGTCTGTGTGTAAGGGAGGGAGGCGAGGTTGGTGGGTCAGTTTGTCTCCCCCCCTCCCTCACCTCCCTCTATTATCTCCCCCTCTCCCTCTCCTCTTCCTCCTCCTTCCTCCTTCCTTATCTTCTTTCTAGGTTTTGTCAAGTGTTTGTTTATATATCCACTTGTGTAGCTTTTTTCAGTTTTTTTCTTCTCTCTCTCTCTCTCTCTCTCTCTCTCTCTCTCTCTCTCTCCTCTCTCTCTCTCTCTCTCTCTCTCTCTCTCTCTCTCTCTCTCTCTCCTCTCTCTCTCTCT
>JAPQNM010000014.1:3672973-3680473 GCA_029783475.1 Metacarcinus magister | reverse complement strand
AAAAATAAAAATAAAAAGGTAGAAATATGAAACATGAAAAATAGGTTTAAAGAATTGATAGAGTATAACTAGAAATATTGTGTTGTGTTTGTATAAATGAGTGAATATATCGTGTGGGTTTTCTCTCTCTCTCTCTCTCTCTCTCTCTCTCTCTCTCTCTCTCTCTCTCTCTCTCTCTCTCTCTCTCTCTCTCTCTCTCTCTCTCTCTCTCTCTCTCTCTCTCTCTCTGCCAGCATTCACCTCCATCACACCGGATATTAGTAGGAAATAACAACTAGAAGAAAAAAACTACTCAAAAAAAATATATATAAAACAAATGATCAATTGATAAATAAATAAAAATAAATATAAAACAATCACAACACCGAAAAAAAATATATAAGAAAAAATAAAAATAAAACCATTAACATATAAAAAAACAATAAAAAACGGAAGGTATAACTAAAAAATAATTGCTTCACATCAGGAAAAAGATGAAGATGAAGATGGAGAGAGGTAAGGTGAGGCAAGGTCTGTAAAACATTCTTGGATTCTTATTTGAGGAACTTTTCAATACATTTTTAACTGTTCCTCGCGCTTCTATGCATATCTTACTCCGGCGAGATGATAAAAAGGACGCGAGGAGGATTGTGAGGCGAGGAAGAAGAAGGAGAAGAAGGAGAAAGAGGAGGAGGAGGAGGAGATGGACCAAGGAAGGAACCGGAGGAGAAAGAATGAAAAAAAGAGGAGAAGGAGGAGATGAATGTACCAAGAAAGGATGAAAATAAGAAAGAATACTGAGAGAGAGAGAGAGAGAGAGAGAGAGAGAGAGAGAGAGAGAGAGAGAGAGAGAGAGAGAGAGAGAGAGAGAGAGAGAGAGAGAGATAGAGAGAGGAGAGATGAGAGAGAGAGAGAGAGAGAGCATTACAAGGAAAACGTTGCACAAGATAGGATGGGAGCAAGGAGAGAGAGAGAGAGAGAGAACACAGATAGAAGCGAGAGAAGGGAGGGAATTACGGAGGAAAGCGAGTAGCAGTGGAGGGAGAGAAGAAAAGGTGAAGGAAATTGGGAGGGAAGGAAAACGAGACCTGGGAGAGAGAGAGAGAGAGAGAGAGAGAGAGAGAGAGAGAGAGGAGAGAGAGAGAGAGAGAGAGAGAGAGAGAGAGAGAGAGAGAGAGAGAGAGAGAGAGAGAGAGAGAGAGAGAGAGAGGAGAGAGAGAGAGAGAGGGAGGCAAGTTCCGATAAAGGAGGCAACCACGGTGTGACGTCATTTGTTTACGTGGTACATGCAGGAGGAAGAGGAAGAGAGGAGGAGGAGGAGGAGGAAGAGGAGGAGGAGGAAGAGGAGGAAGAGGAAGAGGCTGGTAGGAAGAGTAAGATCAAAAGGAAGTCGTAATAGTGATGGTGGTTAAGAGAAGACGAGGGATGATGAGGATGATGAGGATGATGAGGAAGAGGAGGAGGAGGAGGAGGAGGAGGAGGAGGAGGAGGAGGAGGAGGAGGAGGAGGAGGAGGAGGAGGAGAGAATCAAAGTATCACGTCTTTTAGTGAAGGAGAAACAAAGAATGATGGATGAGAAACGAAGATAAAAGAAAAAATATAAGAAAGATAAAAAAAATGTGATAAGCAATACACTAAAATAATAGTAAAAAGATAATGAAGTTAAATGTTGATTAAATATAAACAGAATTGATATCAAAACGTTAATAAAATCATCATAACTATTATCAATTATCCTCTTTAGCAACAATCATTATTATTCAAAAGCTTAATTAATAATGTAGAAAAACAAAGAAAAAAGAAAAATTAATCAAATAATTATAGCACAGACGGACACATAATAATAATTCATTTGATCTATATACTAAGCAGTTATTCCCTTAAAGGACAAGACATGCATACACACATCCATACACATACACACATACACATACACATACACATACACTCCTGTCACTTAGCATCTAGACCCATAGAAAACACACACTGCACTTCTAGTTAATTATAAAATCTAATACGTAAAAAATATCTTTACAGACATACAATTCTTACACTTTATAAGGTTAGAACACACACACACTCTCACTTCATATATATAAGTGTTATAAGTGGTCTAGAAACGTTACTTAAGTGTATGCAACTTAATAGATGTACATTATATATGAGCTAAAGACATTGCTAATCATAAGCTGCCTTGAAAGAAAATTAATTCAGTATTATGATGAAAAAAAAAATCTTCCTCAGACCTTATGAATGCATTTGAAGATCTGAAAAATGCTTGATGGTGTTCTGATATTTTTAAGGTATATGAAATGAGCCTTTGTATGTCTGTATCTCTCTCTCTCTCTCTCTCTCTCTCTCTCTCTCTCTCTCTCTCTCTCTCTCTCTCTCTCTCTCTCTCTCTCTCTCTCTCTCTCTCTCTCTCTCTCTCCCAGTAAACTCACACACATATACACAAACATGCTAACTCAGTATTTATTCAATGTCAAAATCTTTCTTCTGAACATTCCCTCCTCCTCCTCCTCCTCCTCCTCCTCCTCCTGTTACTCCTTTCTCATTCCTTCTTCATTATTCCCTTTCATAATTTTTTTTCGTGTCTCCAGAATCCTATTTACTCCCTTTCACGCATTTCCGGCATGACAAACGTGGACGAAAAGAAGTAATGTGAAAAGTATATAATAGAATCAGCCATCTTCCTCTCCTCCTCCTCCTCCTCCTCCTCCTCCTCCTCCTCCTCCTCCTCCTCTCTCTCCTCCTCCTCCTCTCTCCTTCCTCTCTTCCCTCACCTGAAGCTTTGAATAACAGTAGTGATTCATTTCAAGGAGTTACAGGATTATTTTTATTTATTTATTTACTTGTTTATTTATTTATTTATTTATTTATTTATTCAATTATTTATTTGTGTATCTTTGATTGTATTTGGTTATTTATTTTCTTGTTATTGTTGTATTACTTATTTCTCTTATACAACAAATTTTAATGATGGTTTAACTACTACTACTACTACTACTACTACTACTACTACTACTACTACTTCACAACTCCTGCTTACCATAACAATAGAATTAAATATACAAATTCATATATTACGAGTATGAAATTTGCAATACATTTTAATTCGTCTCTCTTGAAATATATGGCTTCCCTCTCTCTCTCTCTCTCTCTCTCTCTCTCTCTCTCTCTCTCTCTCTCTCTCTCTCTCTCTCTCTCTCTCTCTCTCTCTCTCTCTCTCTCTCTCTCTCTCTCTCTCTCGCTGAGCCTAATCGACACACCGCACGAGTCAACAAGCTCTCTGAAGGAAGTTGAAATAAAAAACCCGAGTCACCCCTTTGAAGACACCTCAATCACGGGCTTCATAAAGAAAACGGAAACCGAAAAAAAAACGTGATTCTGGCTTGTTTACGTCTGCGTGAAAGGTTGCCAGTTTCCCTCCAGCACACGAAGAGGTAGAATAGACACACACGTAATTTTGAGTGATGGAGAGAGAATGAGAGAGGGAGAAAAAAAGATTGAGTGAGATCAAAACAAAAGAGAGAGAGAGAGAAAGGGAGGTTGTGGGGTATGAGATTGATGTTTTCTAGGGAATTTGCAACTTTAAACGTGATTATTAACTTAAACTAAAAAAAATGTGGAATTGGATGACTAAGAAAGGAAAAAAAGTGATGCTAATGATAATATAAATAAGTGAGGGTTTTTTTATGTTCTCATTTAAAAATAGATTAATAAGTGTTTACGTGAATATTATGCATGAGCAAGGAGGAAAAAATAATGTTATATATGAAAAAAATAAATATATCAGGTAAGACGTTTGATGATGATACAAGAGTGACAATGTAATCTTAAGGTATTTCTTGACTTTTGGTGAAGAAAAATTAATTTACTATTTTATAAACGAACAATAATGAAAAATGAAGTTGAATATTGCAAAAGTATAAACATTTGAAATAAAATAATGTATGTTTGAATAAGATTAATGTATAACCAAAATAAAATAAAATGTTTAAAGGCATCAAGAGTCAGAAATGAAGCAAAATGTTCATCACTATACAAACAAATAAAAAATACAAATAACAAACAAAGGAACAGAAACAAGAAACAAAACACAAACCCACAAATCATTAACCTTTCCAACCCTTCAACCAAAATTACCTCCAAGTCAAGGGAGGAAAAGGGAAAACGGAAAGGAAAAGGGAAAAAAAAATCTAACTCGGACCAAAGTTGAGGGTCGTCTTGTCCCACCCATTTGCCGAAATCTTAATCACAGGTGTCAACGAATTTTTCTTTTTGCCAGGTGAAGGGAGGGAGGAGAAGGGCGAGGGAGAGAAGAGGTGAAGGCAGGCGTGGAGAGAGGAGGAGTGGAGGGAAGGAAAATGAGGGAAGAGATATGAGAGGAGGAGGATATGGAGAGACAATGAATGAAGAAAAAGGAGGAGGAGGGTAAGAGGCATTGATATTAGTTTTCAAATGTTTTTAACTATCTCTCTTTTTCTCTCTCTCTCTCTCCCTCTCTGTCAATTAATTACAAACAAAATCAAAATAAATTCAAACTAACCCAAGAGCTTAAAGTAATCATATGCAAAGACACACATCAACTAATTAAACAAAACAATTATTACCATTTCAAAACAACACGACACAAACACATATATATATACAAAAAAAACTATAAGTGGTAGAGGGATTACTAAAATTAATTCCCACTAACTTTCCCCTCGTTTCCCCCAGCAGTTCTCGCCTAGTTGAGGGGAGAGAGGGAGGAATGGAAAGAGGGGAAGGGAGGGGAAACTGACGGAAACTCATATTCCAGCACAAGTTAAATTAGATCTGACGAAGAATAATCCAAGAAACTGAATACTATCATTGCCACTATCACCACCATCATCACTATCATCACCTTCACTATATCTCCCGCTAGTGTGATGTTTAAATGAATAAATAAATGAGTGAATGGAAATACGAGAAATGCATGTTATGTAAACTCATGTCAGGATATGTATGAGTGAATGTGCATGACCCTACCACACACCTATCATTCTCTCTCTCTCTCTCTCTCTCTCTCTCTCTCTCTCTCTCTCTCTCTCTCTCTCTCTCTCTCTCTCCTCTCTCTCTCTCTCTCTCTCTCTCTCTCTCTCTCTCTCTCTCTCTCAGCACACCCTTCTTCGTGTACCAAAAAATTAAACAAGTTAAATTTCCAAATTCTGAAGAAAAATTACGATTGAGAGAGAGAGAGAGAGAGAGAGAGAGAGAGAGAGAGAGAGAGAGAGAGAGAGAGAGAGAGAGAGAGAGAGAGAGAGAGAGAGAGAGAGAGAGAGAGAGAGAGAGAGAGAGAGAGAGAGAGAGAGAAGGAAAAGGAAGAAAGGTGAAGCAACTTGACTGTCAACTCAAAAAGTCTAATTATTCTTACTGAAGGCAGGAAACAGGAAACAAAGAAAGAAAGGAGGAGGAGGGAAGGAGAAGAAGAATGGGGAAGGAGAAGGAAAAGAAGGAAAGGAACGGAGACTGAGAAGAGAAAGAGAGAAGTAAAAAGCAACACACACACACACACACACACACACACACACACACACACACACACACACACACACACACACACACACAGTCACGCCCGCAACAAATGAGGAGATACACACGCTGCTGGCCATGCATGAGGGGGGCGCCACACCCCTTCACCCCACCCACTATGCATCTTCATGAAAACTTGGCCCAAAAACCCCACACAAAAATTCTCTTCGGCCTGATGGATGCAGCAGACGCACCTCCACCAGCCCCTCACACCTCCACCAGCCCCTCACACCTCCAACAGCCCCTCACACCTCCATGCTAAAATGTTGGTCTCGAGGCTTGAGGAAGAGGTATTAAGAGGTAATGGTAAGGTCAGGATACTTTACTAATGCAAGAGTTTATCATTGTCTTAAATCTTTCACCTGTCACCTAAGTAATGTAAGAGTTAACAAGTTTTTTTTTAACTTTTTTCATCACCACTTTTTCATGTCACCAAACTTTTATGTAAGAGTTAACAAGAATGTTCACTCCTTCACCAAATTCTCCTTTCTAATGCAAGAGTTAAATAAAATCTTCACTCCTTCACCCAAGTCACCTTTCTAGTGCAAGAATTAATCGGTATATTTTACTCTTTCATATAAACACAACGTAAAAACCTACAGTATCATTGTGTGGTAGTGTTTTTACTTATATACGTAGATTAGAACCACAAAATATACTGAATACTCTCGTGTGTAACATTCTAAGACAACACATAAAATGATAGCTAAACGTGCATTTAACATTCACAAACCAACTTTAACATATAATCACAAACTAAATGTAAGCAAAGTATTTTTTATTAGATGAAAAGACGAATACTTGAAGACCACGAGTATCATTTCTAAGTCAACGCTTCCTCAACACTCTCCCTTTATGGTACAACGCCTCAGTAAACCAGTAAGATATTCACCTCGACTCACAGTGCTTTCAGGTAGAAGAAAAACACTCATCCCTATACATGAGTCTCGGCTTTGTCATCCTTTCTTACCACCACACCTCACCACCTCACCTCAGCTAGGAGTGTGGCATTACAAAGAGCATATCACACTACTGCAGCACTACTAATACCATACCCTCATGTATTTTTATATCATCCACGTACTGGTAGCAAGGGATTAAAACAGGGAAATGATCTTGGAGAGTATGGGATTATTAAACACGACCACGATGACTGATGAACGAAATAAATGATAGTAAAATATGTGGATACTTGGGTACAATTCTACTCTCTTCCCCGTTAAGGAATGAAGGGAAACGGGTACAAGTATCGCTCTGTATACTCCACGAGAATATTAGCGGCAACAGTTGGCTGAAATACTTGACTGAAACTACTGCCGCTTACTGATTCTGCACAAGACCAGGTGGAAACGTTTGACATACATGCAAAGTGAAGAAAAATAAAAACTCGCTTTGCACTGGAATAAGCAACAAGGATGAAACAGCCATGCAAAAAAACTATACTTCCACGCTACTTCTCCCGCTAAATATCACTGTGAATCCTACGCACTGAAATCAGATCAGAAGTCACAACCAGACCAAGTGAACAAAAAAGAAGGTAAAGGCAAGGAAAAAATGTAAGTACTGATTAACCAGAAAGAAAATGAGAAGCGAGTAGAATAATAATAAATAGCATTGCTTTGCTAGAGGCGCTGATTAACACACGAATTCACTAGCCAAAGACTGCATCATTTATGGAATTATAGACGAAATGCATGAAATATAATAAAAAAAAATATCGTTACTCAATTTTCAGGGTAAAACACGGAGCAGTGGCCAAGAGCAATCTAACAAGTGAACAAAAATAAATAAATAATGAACACGCTAATACCCGTCCCTCTGGTGGCATTTTGCATAAGTAATGAATAACAATCTGGATCCTTTCATGGCTTTGGAGGAGAGTAGTAAGATAATGAAGTGCAAGATGATATGCAAAGAGCTAATTATGAGAGATAAGAGTGGATGTGCGTTTCATTCATC
>JAPQNM010000014.1:3655473-3665473 GCA_029783475.1 Metacarcinus magister | reverse complement strand
GTGTGTGTGTGTGTGTGTGTGTGGTGTGTGTGTGTGTGTGTGTGTGTGTGTGTGTGTTGTGTGTGTGTGTGTGTGTGTGTGTGTGTGTGTGTGTGTGTGTGTGGTGTGTGTGTGTGTGTGTGTGTGTGTGTGTGTGTGTGTGTGTGTGTGGACAATATATACACACACATACAACAAGTAACATTTTCTTGCCTCTATCTTTTTCTGTATCTATCAGAAAACCAATACTATTTTTCCTGTTAATTTGATATATAATGAATTTAATGAAGCACTTTACTTGTTGGTATTGTTATGCGGTATCAGACATTATTGTAGTCTAATTAACAGTGTAAAATTTGATGCGCTGAGTTAAATTTAATAATGAATAACAACAATATATACACAGTCTATCAACTAGGAAAAGCTAATAATAATAACAATACTAATAATAATAAAATAGATTAACTAACTTCAGAAACTATTACATTACAGCATCCCAATATTTACCTTCATCCCAACACTTGCCTCTTTCACAATACCTTCATTATTTCACTCGTATTTCCTTCCCCATTGGTCACCGCGGGGGAATACTAACACACAGGTCGTAGCAAGGCTCTACACGCCTGGCACCAACACAAAGGACGAGGGTAATAGCACTGGGAGAGAATTATGATGGAAATGCTGAGAGAAGTCCTACGCGTGTCTTCCCTTGGGTAATGGAGGCCAATGTTTTTTTTACTTTATAAAGATTGCCGACGAGATACTGAAATTATATTATTGGGTTTTTGTTATTTGAATGGAAGTTTTGGAAGGGAAAAGTGTGTGGGAAATGTGTATTGATTAATTTGCAGTGATTGTTATGGGAAAGTTAGATTGTGTTTGATTTTGTTTATTTTATTAATTGTGGTGTGTTTGTCCTGGTCACACACACACACGCGCGCACACAGTACACACATACACAACATACAAGACCTTACAATCACTCCCTTTGTGTTTACTTTTCTCTCCCTTTCTACAAGTAATTGAATACCTTATCACGGAGCCACACAGCCACTTATAAAAAGAAAACGTCAGGTAAAGTTTTAGTATTGAATTCTACACAACTACTTATAAGGCTGTTACAGTATACAACTTTCCTTATAATTTAGTAGCTTCTTCATACATAGAAACACCTGATTTAAGTTTTTACCTAATACTTCAATAAAAAAAAGGAAATATATATATGTCAAACTACATTATTTCAGTACATAGTTTGCATAATAAGAATAAATACGTTTAGTACATATTAAAAGCCAAAGAAATCTAGGGTAAATATTAACAATGAAGGAACTTGATTAGGTATTCAGATAAGAAAGCTTAGGTACATATTAATTATTTTGTCCTCCTTTCCTTACTATTTTCTCGCCAGTTTTTATGAATTAGCTTCCTTCTTCAACTATACGGAAAAAGAGGTTCAGAAAATAACGCAGGGAAAAGAAATAATAATGCAAGAGAAGAAAAAAAAGGTAAATAAAAAGTTTGATGCTAGATTAGACGAAATATTGAATACAAGAAATGGTAACATATAAAAACTGTTGAATGTAAATAGACAAATAATAGGTAATGCAAAAAGATGAAAGACATATCTGCTATAAAGAAAACATGATAAATAAAATAAAAATATGTGTGATAGATAATTTATCTCTCTATTCCTCCCTCTTTTTCTTTATCTTATTCTTTCTCTCTTAAGAAAATCAAACTAATGCTACAATTCGTAACTAAAATTCCTCTTTATCACAATAATTTCTTATCTTTTGCTGGAAATCTTTGTGGAAAAGTGAACAATTTCTTCATTGTAGAGAGAGAGAGAGAGGATGAGGAGCGAAGAGAGGAGAGAGGAGAGAGAGGAGATGACGAGAGAGAGAGATGAGAGAGAGAGAGAAGAGAGAGAGAGAGAGAGAGAGAGAGAGAGAGAGAGAGAGAGAGAGAGAGAGACAGATTATTTATTAAGTTAAATTAAGTCTCTTAGGATATAGGATTACATTTAAGATTTGAATAATTAAACAATAGGAATCTCTCTCTCTCTCTCTCTCTCTCTCTCTCTCTCTCTCTCTCTCTCTCTCTCTCTCTCCTCTCTCTCTCTCTCTCTCTCTCTCTCTCTCTCTCTCTCTCTCTCTCTCTCTCTCTCTCTCTCTCTCTCTCTCCAGCAATCCATCCTATATTCATCTCCCGTTTCTTCTCTCCCTCCCTCCTGTCTCTCTCCCATTCCTCCTTCCCTCCCACCTTCCCTCCCACCATCCTTCCCTCCTTCCCTCCTTCCCTCCATCCTTCCCTCCAATGGCATTGAGTGATGTGGCAGATGGCAGCTGTCTACTCTCACACCCTCCCTCCCCCCCCTTTTTTGTCTCCCTTCCCTCCACTCTTCTTCCCTCCCTCCATCCCTCCCATCTTTCTATCCATCAATTTCTCTTCACTATTATTTCTTTCTTCATATTTTGTCTTGTAAATCCAAATTCGTGTCATATTTATCTCTCTAACTATCAATCAATCTGTCTATCTATCTATCTATCTACTTATTTATCTATCTATCTATCTATTTATCTATCTCTTATCGGTCACACTGGTTCCATTTCTTCCTTTTTCTTATTTTTTTCTCTTTTATTCTATGCTTCTTACACTCTTTTTTCCCTTTCCTTCTTCTTTCCTTCTCTTTCTCTTCCTTCCTTTACAAATTCCAGTTTTCCTTCACAAATCATCCTTCGGCATCTTCCTTCCTCTTCTTTCCCTTAACTTTACCCCTTTTTAACACATTCTCTCTCTCTCTCTCTCTCTCTCTCTCTCTCTCTCTCTCTCTCTCTCTCTCTCTCTCTCTCTCTCTCTCTCTCTCTCTCTCTCTCTCTCTCTCTTTCACACTTGAACTTCGCTTTTTCATGTCTACATTTCCACAATAAAAAGGCGAGACGCGATTGGTGAGTTAGTTTGCAGAGTGTAAGGAAGAGAGGAGGAGGAGGAGGAGGAGGAGGAGGAGGAGGAGGAGGAGGAGGAGGAGGAGGAGGAGGAGGAGGAGGGCGCCTACGTCAGCGACTCGCATTGTGGTGGAGATATTGCTGCCTCATATATGTGTGTGTGTGTGTGTGTGTGTGTGTGTGTGTGTGTGTGTGTGGTGTGTGTGTGTGTGTGTGTGTGTGTGTGTGTGTGTGTGTGTGTAGAGGGGGTGTGTGTGTGTGTGTGTGATTCTTTTTCCCTACTCATACTACTCTTTTTCCTCCTCCTCCTCCTCTTCCTCTCCAAAACCATATATTCTTGGTAACTCTCTCTCTCTCTCTCTCTCTCTCTCTCTCTCTCTCTCTCTCTCTCTCTCTCTCTCTCTCTCTCTCTCTCTCTCTCTCTCTCTCTCTCTCTCTCATTCATCTTTCTTGTCACTATTGTTATGTTGTTGTTACTGTTGTTGTTATTCTGATTCTGTATTATTATTTGTTTTATTATATTTGTTATTATTATTTTTTTCTCTCTTTCTTTCTCTACTTCCTATTTACTGTTTGTTGTAGTAAGAAAAATTATGCAAAATGAACACAAAAGAATCCTTGAATTTTTATGACTCAGGAGAGGAAAGTGGAGGAAAGGAAGGAAGGAAGGAAGGAAAGAAAGAAAGGAAAGGAAAGAAAACGAAGAAAGTGAGAGATTGACACATGTTTCCTCCTTCTCTTTTTTCAACTCATTCTTCTTATTCTCTCTCTCTCTCTCTCTCTCTCTCTCTCTCTCTCTCTCTCTCTCTCTCTTCTCTCTCTCTCTCTCTCTCTCTCCGACTCTCTTCTCTCTTTCTCTCCCTCTCTAACTTTTGGCAAAGAAAGAAAAGATTTTTGAAGGAATTTGCTTATTGAGAGGAAGAAAGAAAGAAAGAAAGAAAGAGAGAGAGAAAAGAAATACAAACAATTAAATAGAGCATGAAATAGAAATAGCTTAATTAATTTTTGGAACTCAGAATCAAAACATTTATGGTTATTGTTGTTGTTGTTGTTGTTGTTGTTGTTGTTGTTGTTGAATTCCAATATAAAGGAAAGAAAGCAATTTATCTATATTTTCTAAACCTTTTAAATAACACTGGATCTAAAACTTTAATTGATTAGTTATCTCTCTATCTATCTATCTATTTATCTATTGATCTATCTATCTATATATTATTCAATCTCTCTCTTATAATATTTAATAGTTTCCTTCATTCTTCCTTCCCTTCCTCCCCCCACTCTTCCATTTTCCCTCCTCCTCCTTACCTCTCCTCCTTCCTCCCTCTCTCCCCCCCACCCCCAGACACTCTTTCCTCCTCAAGACTGTTCTGCCCCGGAGGGAAATAAGGTGTAGAAGCGAAGAGAGAGAATGGAGGAAAGATGGAGGAAAAAAAGGAGGGGGAAGCAGAATGAGAGGGGGGGAAGTGAGAGATTGAGAGAGAGAGAGAGAGAGAGAGAGAGAGAGAGAGAGAGAGAGAGAGAGAGAGAGAGAGAGAGAGAGAGAGAGAGAGAGAGAGAGAGAGAGAGAGAGAGAGAGAGAGAGAGAGAGAGAGAGAGAGAACTACACAAAGAGGAGCATTAAGACGAGACACAAATCATCATCATTTTCACCTAAAAAACAGTTAATGACCCAATTTACCTGATGAAGCTAGGCCTGTTTTTTTTTTCTTCTACTCTATCTCTTCAGTTAATGATCTCTCTCTCTCTCTCTCTCTCTCTCTCTCTCTCTCTCTCTCTCTCTCTCTCTCTCTCTCTCTCTCTCTCTCTCTCTCTCTCTCTCTCTCTCTCTTTCAATACATCACAGTAAATGAACACCTCGGACACCTGTAATTACTCCTAACTCAAGGTGATTTCCTCCTGAGTAATGAGTTCCAGTGTCTTACATCCAACAAGGTAATATTAACTCCTAACCTAACCTAACCTAACCTAACCTAACCTAACCTGACCTAACCTAACCTAACCTAACCTAACCTAATTCAACCTAACCTAACATTACATAATTCAACTTAGTATAACATAACATAACATAACATAACGTAACCTAGCCAACGTATGATTGATTATGTAATGATCTTCTTTTGTTATGTTTGTGATTTTATATGAATGGATATCAGAATTGTGAAGCCTTATCGTGGTTTGATATTCAGTACAGTTTGAGGAAGGGATAATCTGCTCATTGTACGGAATTCAACGAAACAGACCAACAGACATACATATAAACTGGTACATAGATGAATAAATAAATATATATATATATATATATATATATATATATATATATATAAATAGATTAATAAAAAGTAATTATATGAATAAATCAATAAGATAGCAAACACAAACTTAATACAATTACGAAAATACTAAAAAAAAGTAATAAAAAATGGTCATATCGAGAGAGAGAGAGAGAGAGAGAGAGAGAGAGAGAGAGAGAGAGAGAGAGAGGAGAGAGAGAGAGAGAGAGAAGAAAAAAAAGAGGTTAGGAGGAGCAGGACGAGGTAGGAAGCTGAGTGCATTACCGGATTCGAGAAACATTTAAGGAAGAGTGAGGAAAGATGGAAGGAAGGGAAGCTTAGAATGCTGTAAGGTTGGTGCCATCACTGTTTTATCAGTTTTATCATTGTTACTATCATTATTATTGTTAGTAGTAGTAGTAGTAGTAGTAGTAGTAGTAGTAGTAGTAGTAGTAGTAGTAGTAGTAGTAGTAGTAGTAGTAGTAGTAGTAGTAGTAGTAGTATAATTTGTATGTATTCATTCTATCAATAAAAAAGCTACATGATAATTGATTGAGGTTATGATCTTATGTATTGTGCATTTGCAATATAAAATTATACTTATTCATTAACTTGCATTCATCCTTTCGTTATTTTTATGTAGATTGTTTGTATAACGTATGTACAGGAGTTATCGTTATTGCCTTCTCTCCCTCTCCTTCCCCTTCCCTACCTTCCCTCTTCCCTTCCCTTCCCTTCCCTCTCAACACAATGCAATGTTAAAAAGTATTACAAGAATGTTACATAATTCATAGCAACAACATTTTCACAAGGTAGAGTTTGTGCTTTTCACATGACTTACATCGACTTCATAAGAAAATTAATGACTCCATAACATTTTTCTAACACGTAAACTATGAAGACTTTGAATTATTTTCCTCCAACTTTGCAAGAAAATTATTAATGACGGAACTCTGTAACTTTTCTAACATGTAAAATTATGAGGAGAACGTAAGACTGGTGGTGGTGGTGGTGGTGGTGGTGGTGGTGGTGGTGGTGGTTCTCTTCCAACACTAAGAATATGAACACATTAGCGTTTCTTTTGAAAATGGTGTATACAACGTAAAATAACTTGGTCGTCGCTTCGATTAAACTTGTGACGTGAAAAGAAAACGTAACTTGCAGGATCTATACATTACATATTTTACGTTTCAATATATAAGCTGAGTAAGTGTGATTTCTGACTTTCATTAACATTTTATGTTGCCAATTTGTCGCTACAATTAATAATTTGGTTTACAGCAATTGCTGTAGACGGCAGTGTAAGGGTTAATATTCCTTCCATTTTCTTCTTTCTTCTTCCTCCTCCTCCTCCTCCGTTTACTCTGCCACTTTCTCTTCTCCTTCCTTTCAGCCCCTCTTAATGACTTCTCTCTTTCTCTCTTTCTTTTCCTTTCTTTCTCTTCCTCTTGTTTCCTATTTTATTAATATGTCTATCTCCTCACCTAATTGTCTTTCACTTATCTGTACATACTCTTTCTCTTTCTCTCTCTCTCTCTCTCTCTCTCTCTCTCTCTCTCTCTCTCTCTCTCTCTCTCTCTCTCTCTCTCTCTCTCTCTCTCTCTCTCTCTCTCTCTCTCTCTCTCTCTCTCTCTCACAACCATTGGGTCATTAGCACACATCACCTACACATCACCTGCTGCATCTTACTAATTCGCTTTTCATGCCAAGGCTTGAGACAGTTCGCTTCTGTGTCATTATTTTTCGCGCGCGTTCCAGCTGTTGATGGTGACGCCTTTCCTTAAGTGTTAGTGTGTCCCCTTGACTTTCAGGGTGAGTTGCGTTTCCTTGGGGTGTTAAGAGTTGTTGGGTTGGAAAAAGTGTTGTGTTTGTGCTGTGTTGTGTTGTGTTTTGTGTATGTGTGTCTTGTGTAATGTCTAAATGTTTTGCTGTTTTATTCTCTTGATGTCTTGTAATGGAAGATTTTCATAGACACGTAAATTTTTGTTGATGTCTTACTACGTTGAGGAAATTTTAAACTTATTGTAATATGAACTTCACTTACTCGTATAATATTTTTTTTTTCTGTCTCTTACATCATCCTGGTTTAAGTTTGATCTAATTCGTTTATCAATTTAAATTCATTCCTCTTTTTTGGTATAAGAGACTAGCCAAAGAAAAGTAAAACAATAAAATACTAAACACAACAATTAATAACTGCTTTTCCCAACACCTTTACCAAAAAATAAATAAGAAATTCCAAAAAAACATAACCAAGTATTAAACAAAACTAATATCTGCTTTTACCAACACCTTAACAAAAAAACAAAAAAAATCTAAGCCTCAAAAAAGAGTATACAATGAGTTCGCTTCACCAGATGTGTTTTAATCCTTCCCCTTCAAGAAGTTCAAAGTCTTTAGGAAGGTATAAAGGCAGTGTATGCAGAGGACGAGTGTTGCAGAGTTTACCAGTGCAAGGAATAGGAGTGTAGATACTGGTTAACTGTACACATTGCAAACTTTGTCCTTCCCCCTTTGAGGTAGGAAAGGCAGGTGCTGAGAGAGAGAGAGAGAGAGAGAGAGAGAGAGAGAGAGAGAGAGAGAGAGAGAGAGAGAGAGAGAGAGAGAGAGAGAGAGAGAGAGAGAGAGAGAGAGAGAGACACACACATACTTACACACACACATGTAAACACACACACACAAACACACACGTTTCAATACTCACTCATCACTCCTTGAAACAGATGTCTTGTTCATCCTTCTGTTATAGGAAGTTGCCAGGCATGATGCGTTGCCTTGCATACACCGCCGCTAGGTAGACTGCAGAGAGAGAGAGAGAGAGAGAGAGGAGATCAGGATTACTAAGGAGAAGAGTAACTAGGATATAATATTCAGGTACACTGTTGCAAGAATAGTATGATTAGTATGATAGTTTCGTGAATCTATATGTGAGATGAATAAGTAAGGAAGTGTGGTCTCTTGTATTTCATGTGCTTATATTCGTGTGTGTGTGTGTGTGTCTGGGAAACTATTTATATGGAAAAAAAGTGTATTTTCTTGTATTTCTTATGTGTGTTTTAGTGTGAATGTACTTGAGATATTAATTACTGATGAATTAATGTGTTTTCCTGTATGTATTTTAATCTGTATGCATGCCAGTGTGTCTATTTATGTATCTATGAATATTTGTCTGTCTTTGAACATCGCTGACAAGAACTATTTTTTTCCAGAACTCAAAGGAAATCAATATTCCATCCGCAAAATTTTCACAGCTTCTCATAGCAGTCAAAAGTCATGTCATAAAAAAATTATTAAAAAACTAGAAACTTTCCGGTACTAAAATTAATCGAATCTTCAAATAGAAATTACCTTCATATTTCGAGGCTTTATCACCTGCCCAAGTAAAATATTGCGTGGACTTTTTATCACTTTCTTCCGCTAGTAATTAATTTTTTGGGTATGAAAATCTGAATACTATTAGCTTCCATTTTTCATCGTGTTTTGGGAGAAAATAACATAAGGTGAAAAATTGTTTGCTGATTAATGAGTTTGAATTATATACGTGGATGATTTACACACCCAAAAAAAAATGATAAATAAGAAGGAAACTTAAATTCGTATAAAAAAAATTAAAAAAGAAGAGTTAAAGAAGAATAAAATTAATGAAAAGAATAAATAAAAGGGTAAAACGAAGGGTGAAGAGGAAAGAAGAAAGAAAATGGGATGAAGAAACAATGGCAACGGAGAATAATTAATCAAAAATACTAAAAACGAAACACATTGACAGAGAGAGGAATAAAGAAAAGAAAAGATAATGAAAGCAATTGAAATAAGGGTGATAGAGAGAGGAAGAAAAAAAAACACAAAAAAGCAACAAACTAATGAATGCAATCAAAAGAAAGAAGGAAGATACACACAACAAAAAAAAGTTAGTCAAGAAAATAATACAGATAAAAGACGAACGTAAATATAAAGAAAAAAAATAATATAATATAGAAAAGACAAAAATAAACAAAATAAGAAGCAAGAACATGGAGAAAAAATATACACAAAATAAATACGACACACTCCTCTTCCTCCTCCTCCTCCTCCTCCTCCTCCTCCTCCAGGGTTGTGTATGAGGATGTAAATGAAGGGAGATATATGATTTATACACATGGCGTGATATACATTCATACACATATATTCTACTCCCTTTCCTTCTTTAACCAGGAAAAAAAATATATATTGACACGAAGAGAAGTTGAATAGGAGATTTGAGAGAGAGAGAGAGAGAGAGAGAGAGAGAGAGAGAGAGAGAGAGAGAGAGAGAGAGAGAGAGAGAGGAATAGCAGAGACCATGCTGTGTACTATGCATTATATATCCTTTATCTCGCTCTCGCTCTCTCTCTCTCTCTCTCTCTCTCTCTCTCTCTCTCTCTCTCTCTCTCTCTCTCTCTCCTCTCTCTCTCTCTCTCTCTCTCTCTCTCTCTCTCTCAGTATTTATGTGAGTCTGTGTGTGTATGTGTGTATATGTGTGTGTATATGTGTATCGCTGACAAATGACTGAATACCGCTCTTAACGCACCACCAAACAAGGCTAAAAAACGATGTGATGACTGTCTGATTCGTTCCTCGTTACACGGCATCCAACAGTGATTTACGAAGACGGATTTAAGTGGTGCACCAAAATGACGAACGTTAAACACAGTCGTAAATAAACGCGACTGAGCGCACACACGAGGCGATGCGATTTATGAAAGATCAATAAAGATGACAACGCCTGATTTACGTAACGCCATCAACATTATGAGAAGGTGTATCGCTCTCCCTATGACGTGTAGAATG
>JAPQNM010000014.1:3647973-3650473 GCA_029783475.1 Metacarcinus magister | reverse complement strand
AAAATAAGGCAAAGGAAAGGTAGTTCAACAAGACACATTGAAAAAAAAAAAGTTGTACGCACCAAAAATAATAGAAAAAATATGAAAAAGCACACAATAAAAACACAGAGAGAGAGAGAGAGAGAGAGAGAGAGAGAGAGAGAGAGAGAGAGAGAGAGAGAGAGAGAGAGAGAGAGAGAGAGAGAGAGAGAGAGAATGCCCTTGATCTACATCCATATTCTCACCCAACCCCCATATTCTTCCCTAAAACCTATATTATTCCCTGGTTTCATTCCATATACTTCCCTATCCATCATATCTTTATACAAATTGATATGTCAAAAACGAAAAACAAAAATTAAGAGTGAAAATTTACATATACATCAATAAAAAATACAAATAATTAACGAACAGATTGAAGCCAAAACTGTAAACATAATCAGCATAAGAATACAAACACAATATACTTGAAAAAAACCAAATCAAAGGTGTGTGTAGCGGCATGTAATTAGCAATGGCCAGGTGAACGCCATTACCACCATTGCGCGACACACCTGCACTGCTCACCTGGCCTCCGGAACACAGGTAATTAAGCTTCACTCACACGCCAACAGGAATGGATTTACAGAAACGCTATTTAAAGCTACGAATTTTGTTTGGGATAAGTGTACCCAGTTAATTTTCTTTTATTTCTAACGTTTTTTTTTAATGAATTCTATTTGGTGTTATTTCATTGATATCCTGTTTTTTTCATTATTTTTTTTTATTTCCTATTTTTTGTTGATTTTTCACTAACATATCCTCTTTAGCACCCCATCCCATCCTATGCCTGTCTGTCTATCACCTCCTTGTCTCTTCTATCCTTTCCTAACCCACTAACGGTTTCCACCCTCACCTATACATTGTGCCAGCCTAGTCAGCTCCCGGCCCACCCTCTCCCCGGCACCAGCACCAGCACCTCCTCCTCCTCCCTCGCCGATACAGCCGTCGCCTCGCCAATAACTCTTACGGTGTGTGATCCCCACCTTTGTGTCTTGTCGTATTTATCGTTTTGTTATTGTGCGTCGTGCCTGCTGCTCTTTTTTGATTTACGGGATATGTGAATCTTTCTCCTATTTTCTCTTTTTTTGTTGTTGTTGTGTTCTCTCTCTCTCTCTCTCTCTCTCTCTCTCTCTCTCTCTCTCTCTCTCTCTCTCTCTCTCTCTCTCTCTCTCTCTCTCTCTCTCTCTCTCTCTCTCTCGTAATGTATTGTTCTTTCTTATCTTAACGTGATTTAAAGACCACGAGTTGAATTTCTGAGACATCTTATTATTTAGTCTTTTTTCATGCTATATTGATCAGGTTTTTTAGTGTGTGTGTGTGTGTGTGTGTGTGTGTGTGTGTGTGTGTGTGTGTGTGTGTGTGTGTGTGTGTGTGTGTGTGTGTGTGTGTGTGGAGAAAGAAAATTAGTTCCTTTTATCCGCTTGTGATTTACGGAATGCGACTTGAATCATTCTTTGTCTGATGTATATATTCTCTCTCTCTCTCTCTCTCTCTCTCTCTCTCTCTCTCTCTCTCTCTCTCTCTCTCTCTCTCTCTCTCTCTCTCTCTCTCTCTCTCTCTCTCTCTCTCTCATTTAAAATTTTCCACATATTACGAAATTACACCGTAGATATAATTGTCATACACCTCACTAGTAGGTCAAGGAAGTAAAGCCATAACGACGCCGCTACCACTATTTATAACCCTCCCCGCCTCTGTCCCGCCGTCATTAACATCATTCTTTATGTTATAGAAGCGACATGGACCATCCTCCTGGTGCTCTAAAGTGCGATAATACAAGAGCAAAGGTGTGTTGCTGATGGCGTGGCTCAGAGCACCAATAACACTGACTTCCAGGTTTTCATCGCTACTCAAGGGTAAAATGAAGCGAGGTTAGATGATCATGGAGCTTCAGGTACAAGGTTACGGTATATATTAACAGGTGAATCAAGGTTATGCTATATAGCTTTTAGAATAGTTGCATCTAGATAATGTAACTTTAAGCCTTTTTTCTTCATTAAGGTTTAAATACAGAAAAAGGTAGTCAAGAGTATTAGTAAAATTAATGAAAAGCAAATTGATTGATTATTTTTTTCGTTAGCTTATTCATATATATTTTTTTTAAAACTCGCTTTGGTATATTTTTTTTTTCCATCAGAACTAGTAATCTGGCAATTATAGACAATACCATTTTTTGCAGTACATCAAATTTTACAACAAAAAACGTAATATCATAATTCTTCGTCATGCTATTTTTGTCACCACTGATCATTTTGCAACCATAGAGACAATTGCAATTATTATATATCAACACAGGTAATCTTGCAATGATACAGGTAATCTAGCAACAATAAAGGTGATAGCGTGTTGAATTCTTGTCAGCACAGGTATAGTATTGCAATGATACATGTAAAACCATATTGTTCATCAACACAACTAATCTTTTAATAATACATGTAATACCATTTTCTGTCATCACATGTAATCTTGCAATAGCACT
>JAPQNM010000014.1:3640473-3642973 GCA_029783475.1 Metacarcinus magister | reverse complement strand
TTTATGTACGTTTTTTAGTGATTTAAGGGACTCTGCTACAATGTGTGTGTGTGTGTGTGTGTGTGTGTGTGTGTGTGTGTGTGTGTGTGTGTGTGTGTGTGTGTGTGTGTGTGTGTGTGTGTGTGTGTGTGTGTTGACAAAAATATACCTACATAAATTCATAGAAATCGATGGGAAACTACAAAAATCTCTCTCTCTCTCTCTCTCTCTCTCTCTCTCTCTCTCTCTCTCTCTCTCTCTCTCTCTCTCTCTCTCTCTCTCTCTCTCTCTCTCTCTCTCTCTCTCTCTCTCTCTCTCTCTCCAAAAGACCCATACAATTACCTGTGTCACCCCTTAATTGCTTTCAAGGGAACCAGGTAAAGGCAAATCAAACAGGTAATTAAAGATACCGAATACCTTGTGTGTGTGTGTGTGTGTGTGTGTGTGTGTGTGTGTGTGTGTGTGTGTGTGTGTGTGTGTGTGTGTGTGTGTGTGTGTGTGTGTGTGTGTGTGTGTGTGTGTGTGTGTGTGCAATCATTCTCTGCAGGACAACTAATAACTCGAGCAATTTAATCGAAACAATAATAAAAAAGTGACTATGAACGACGAAAAAGAATGACTGAATACACAGGTTCGTGATATGATTCTCTCTCTCTCTCTCTCTCTCTCTCTCTCTCTCTCTCTCTCTCTCTCTCTCTCTCTCTCTCTCTCTCTCTCTCTCTCTCTCTCTCTCTCTCTCTCTCTCTCTCTCTCTCTCATTTATCCTACTTGCAGAAACCCGGAATTAATAATGATAATAATAATAATAATAATAATAATAATAATAATAATAATAATAATAATAGTAAGTTCAAAATATTACTAAGAATAACAATCAAAATTTTGTCTCTCTCCTCTTCCCTATCCGTTATCTTCTCTCCCTCTAATCTCTCCCCTTCTCCCCTCCTCACCTCCCCTCTCACTCCCTTCACCACTAACAATCCCCTTACCTCCCCTCCACACTCCCTTACATCACTCCCATTCCCCTCACCTCCCTTCCACACTCTCCAACAACACCCACAATCCCCTCCCCTCCCCCTCCACACTCCCTTCACCACAAACACGTTCCATACATGTACACAATTCTGAACGTACAATACCTGAATCCTTTGTACGTGTTATAAAAATGTTCTACCTGATAGCTAATTGAAAACTATATATATAAATTGTCACCTGTTAGAGATTGCTTTGTGTTTATTGTTTACGTAAGGGAGAGAGAGAGAAGGGAGGGAGGAAGAGAAGAGAGATGGAGAGAAGGAGAAGAGGAGGAAAAAGAAAAAGAAAATGATGATGATGATGATGATGAAAAAAAACAAAAAGCAAGAACATAAAACACTATGTTGTTGATATAAATGGTGTAGTTATTATATATAAAGAGAGAGAGAGAGAGAGAGAGAGAGAGAGAGAGAGAGAGAGAGAGAGAGAGAGAGAGAGAGAGAGAGAGAGAGAGAGAGAGAGAGAGAGAGAGTGAGGGAGTAGCAGGTGGGTGGGACAGGTGGAAAAGGTGGGCGTCTTGGTAACAGGTTCAGGTAATTGGCAGGTATAGGGAGGGTTGGGAGGCTCGGCTTAGCACTGCCTAAAGCTGCTTACTGAGAACCTATCCTCTCTCTCTCTCTCTCTCTCTCTCTCTCTCTCTCTCTCTCTCTCTCTCTCTCTCTCTCTCTCTCTCTCTCTCTCTCTCTCTCTCTCTCTCTCTCTCAAATTCATCTCCTTTTCTATTTTTCTCTTCTTAATTCTTTCTATATTATCCTTTTTCTTCCTCCTCTTTATTTTCCTTCCTTTCTTTTCATTTTATTTTCCTCTTCTCTTCTCTCTATTTTCTTCTCCCTTCCTCTCTCCTTCTTTCTTTTTTTTCCTAAGCCTTCCTAAGCCATTACCTTCCTCACCTGTCCTACACACACACACACGCACACGCACACACGCACGCACACACACACACACACACACACACACACACACACACACATAATACGATTGCAGGAAAAACAGCTAAACTAAACAAAATTAAAAGAGCTGATAACATGAAAAATTCTAAAGCTTCAACAAATATAATACTTTTTTTTCCTTCTTTTCACTCTGTTTGTTCCTACTTCTGCTTCATTTTGTATTTTTCCTGGAATTATTTTTTTTTCCTTTCCTTCTTTTTTCTACTCCACACTGATTTTCCTGCTCTTGTCACCTTTTTTTTTTCTCTCTCTCTCTCTTTTACTTCTATTTTCTTGCCTCTTTCATTTTCCATCTTGTCCTAATCTTTTTATCATTGTTTGTTAGCTCTTCTCTTCTTCCTCCTCCTCCTCCTCCTCCTCTTCCTCCTCCTCCTCCTCCTCCTCCTCCTGCTGCACAAGTCTCACCGCACCTCAACTTTACTCTAACTTCAATTACATTCAAGGACCGACAACGCAACTTCATTATCTTAGTATCATTAGTCTCCTCGCGCTTTCCTCCTTCTCCTCCACCTCCTCCTTTCTTCATAAATCTCCCT
>JAPQNM010000014.1:3620473-3635473 GCA_029783475.1 Metacarcinus magister | reverse complement strand
AAATCACCATCCCACCGAGTCTGCCTTGTAATTTCCACGTTGCTTAACCCGGAAATAGCAAAGGGACGCCGTTGGGCCCCCCGGAAGGCCTCGACCTGTGAACTCTTTGTGCTGTGTTAGTGAGTAGCCGCTGAGGGGATGTGGGAAAGGGAGGGAAGGGGGGGAGATGGGAGGGGAAGAAGGGGAGGAGATGGGAGGGGAGGAAGGGGAGGTGCTTCTAGCCAATAGGAAATGGGCCCAGTGAAGGGAAATGGTCAAGTCTGTTTGCATTTGAAATAGGCGAGTGGCATGGATGTAAAGGAATGTTGGGATGATTTAATATTTTCATTTATTTTTCCTTATTCGTGTGTTGTGGGGTGAAATTTGGTGTTTTGTTTTGTCCTCGTATGAATGAAGGAATTTTTTATAACCACTCAGCATGTAGTACGTCAAAAAAGCAATGTGGTTTTTTTTTACCCCTAAAGTAACAGTATTTTCATGGTGACGCAAACTGGACTAAAGAAAAAAGAAAATAATATAATAATTCTACCCCAGAAAACAACTATATACTTAACACATTTAGTTAAGTCACACATGGAAGAAGATGGGCTGTACGGAATCGATTTTCAGATAAGGAGAACGGTAGTAACAGAATCTAATAGAGCGAGGGATACTGTTATAGCTTAAGAGGGGAAGAGAGGGAAGGATCCTTGTAGCATAAAATGAGGCGTATCAGACTGGAAATTATTGAGATAGAGACATACATGATAACACAAATAAAATCACCCTTTATAGAAGAACTTTAGGGCTGTTTCTGGCATATCAATTACTGAAGGGTGAAAATGGGTTAAGCTATTTATATGATAGTATGTGATAGTTAATAAAGGAGAATTAGATACGTATATGAGGCAAGGTATGGAGGTAATGGATTGAGATAAGAGAGAGAGAGAGAGAGAGAGAGAGAGAGAGAGAGAGAGAGAGAGAGAGAGAGAGAGAGAGAGAGAGACTAGAGGGTGAGGTAAGTTTGATTTAGGTTCATGTTTGTAATTATCTCTTAGTTATGTTAGAGTATATAGTTGTGATTCTCTCTCTCTCTCTCTCTCTCTCTCTCTCTCTCTCTCTCTCTCTCTCTCTCTCTCTCTCTCTCTCTCTCTCTCTCTCTCTCGTGTATATGCCTTACTCTTGCCTTCTGTACACTAGAAATAGATACATTAAATTTACACGCAAGCTTTCACAATATTTTTCCTCCCACCAGCAGGCTTTGCTCTGCCTCGCACCGCCCAGACCTTGCTATGAAAAAGAGGGAAAGAAAAAGGGGAAAAAAGCCTGAAAATCCCAGTTTGTTTTCGCAGCTACAAGGCTTAGCGAGTCGGTATTAGTTGTGCTTCGTGCAGAATTTTTGTTCATGACTGCAGTACATAAGCCAGAGCTGTATTTGTGCGTGTGTGTGTGTGGTGGGAGGGAGGGAGAGAGAGAGGAGGTAGTAGGGGGCACTATTCTATTACACTATCCAGGTAGAAAAGAAAACGAACGCCCCCAGTTTTAAACCCAGAAAGAGAGGAGGAATACGTTGGTGTTAACTCTCTCGAACACTCGCTTATATCATTCCCTCTCGAAGGCCTGAACCCGAGGAATATATATCAAAAAGTTACCCCTTAAAAAACACTGTACAAGGTCCTTTAATGAATATAACGAGCAGGATGAAAACGGTGAAATGCTGCCTGCTAGTGACCTCAAACTGAAGCCTAGAAGTTCGAAGCCTCACAAGCCTCCCTGCCTCCCTACCTACCTACCTGTGTTTCGAAGCGGTTCACTCACCCTAATGGAGCAATAAGTTAGTCGATTTGTTGTTCCTCATGCACCTCGTAAGGCAAAGTTTAGCTGTTTATAGAAATCTTGTGGTAGAGAGTCTGTTGTAAGTTAATTATACCAACCATGACTGCTTTTAAATCCCTACCTATTTTTTTGCTTTTATTATACAGAAAAAAAAGTATTTGTTTGATGCATAAAAAAAAATGAGAGAACTTGTAGCTTAATATACCGACGTAAAACCAAAATTAAATGTGTTAGGTAGTGGAACGCAAGGAAATTTGATTTTAGCAGAACAAAGGCCTTGAAGATGCAGAAATGTGGGAAATGAAAAATAAGTTAAGGTATTACTACGAGGAGGAAAGTTAAGTATACCACTGGAACCAAAGAAAGCATAGGAAAGGAAAGGAAAGGAAAGGAAAGAAAGGAAAGGAAAGGAAAGGAAAAGAAAGGAAAGGAAAGGAAAAGAAAGCATAGGAAAGGAAAGGATAGGATAGGAAAGGAAAGGAAAGGAAAGGAAAAGAAAGGAAAGGAAAAGAAAGCTAGAAAGGAAAGGAAAGGAAAAGAAAGGAAGTGAAATGAAATAATGATGAAGGAGTTACGTAAGTGTAGAATATAGTGTATAATGAAATAAGAGAAAAGTAAAGGATGAATAATGAATGGATGATTAGGGAAAGGAAATGCATTCAACACTGCATAATGGAAGGGGAGAGAGAGAGAGAGAGAGAGAGAGAGAGAGAGAGAGAGAGAGAGAGAGAGAGAGAGAGAGAGAGAGAGAGAGAGAGAGAGAGAGAGAGAGAGAATAAAGATTACTTACAAGCCTTCACTTTGTACGAGTCTCTATGAAGCGGTCAACCTTAATGCACGAGAGAGAGAGAGAGAGAGAGAGAGAGAGAGAGAGAGAGAGAGAGAGAGAGAGAGAGAGAGAGAGAGAGAGAGAGAGAGAGAGAGAGAGAATAAAAGACTATTATATTAAGTATCATTCAGGTACAGTACCACCAATAACTTTCCTTCCCATGTGGCATTCTTATTTACATAGAGAACCAATTTACACATACACAATTCCCCTTCTAAGACTGATTACTTTAAACATTACTGGGCTAGGAATCCCACCGGTGCCACCAATCTATAGCAAATTATCCCCTTAGGCATCGCCGATTTACTCCTATCGAGAGAGTCTATTCAAGTAAACGTAGACAGAAGTAAACACAGTCAAAGCAGAACGTTGGGTCATAAAAAATAAAAAAAATAAAAAAATATATATAAAAAATTTGAACCTGATCAGAAACATTGCTGGCAGAGTTGATGATGAAGTTTGATTAAAAGGAATTTATTGTTACACTGCACAGAAATAGAAACAGATAGATAGATAGATAGATAGAGAGAGAAAGAAAATAGAGAGAAAAACAACTCTACCACACCTTGTAAACACTGTCTGGTCTTTGTATTCACCTGTTGACCATCACGCTTATCAAAACAAATAACATTCACCCAACACCTCCCCTCACTTACCCTCCTTTCCCCTCACCCTTTAAACCCCCCCTCCCTGCCAGCCAAGCCTCCCAATCTACCTCCCTTTGTTAGTATCTCCCTCGTTTCCCCTCACCTCTAGCCCCACTTTCCTCTCTTTCCCCTCTCCCCTCACCCACCAACATATTTCTCCTCTTCTTCCATCCCTAGTCTCATCTACTGCCTCCCCCTCTCCCTTCCTATGCCTTACCCTTATTTCAACACCCTTACTGTTTCCCCTCCCTGCCTCCCATTCCCATCTATCCTGTTATTCCCCTTCTTTTTTCCTCTCTTCCACTCCCCTCTCCCATTCCTATAATAATAATAATAATAATAATAATAATAATAATAATCGGGGTGTTTGTTGTAGGAATAAAGGAGATGATCTTAATAGAAGCATAACAAAAGAATTTAATCTCCACTGCAACTGCATAATAAATTCTCCTCTTCCTCTTCTTCCTCCTCCTCCTTCTCCTCCATCCATTCCTTTTATTCCTTCGTATCATTATCCTTCCCTTCCCTCTTCTCCTCCTCCGTATCATTCCTCTTGCTTTCTTCTTCTTCAACCTCTTTTTATCCTCCTCCTCCTCCTCCTCCTCCTCCTCCTCCTCCAAGCACATCACACTCATCCTTCCTTCCTTTCTTCTCTCCACCAAACAGCATCACTCCACTTTTCACACGCCAAACACCCTCCTTCCCCTCCCCTCTCCATTCTGACTCTCCCTCTCACTCATCATCCCTCCTCCCCCCCTTTACCTCCCTCCCTCACCCCCGCTCCACATCTCCCATAATGCACCAGGTGTTCTCGACAGGTAATTCATTGCTAACTTTCGCACGCCATCTGTTTCGTTACGTGATCTCGTGAACTTCACCTGTGTGTGTGTGTGTGTGTGTGTGTGTGTGTGTGTGTGTGTGTGTGTGTGTGTGTGTGTGTGTGTGTGTGTGTGTGTGTGTGTGTGTGTTTCCTTCCTTCCTTTCGATTTTTATGTTTTTATCTGTATGTTATTTTTTCTTTCCTTCCTTTTTTCATTTTTCATTTTTCATCAGTTTTTTTCCTTCACATTGTTTCCTTTTTACTTGATTTTTTATGTTTTTTTTATGTATTTATTTTTTTATTAACTATTTTTTTCATTATTATTATTGCTTACATTAGTTTTTTATTTTCTATTTTGATATTATTTGATTTTTCGTTTTATATTTCTTATTCATTTATTTTTACAATTATATCTATCTAGTTAAGACAATTTACTTCCTTCTTTATATATTCATTAACTTCCTATATAAAGATACAAATATAGTGCAAAGGCAAAGAGAAGAGAATGTAAAGCAATACAGTAAAGTAAGAAGCAAGGGAAGAAAATCATAGTCGCCACTTTGTTCCCCTTGTAAGCCGCCCACACCACGCCAAGCAGACAACCCACAACTCTAAATTCCTCACTATAACCTTCCTCTTCCTCTCCCTCCTCCTCATCCTCTTGCTTCTCCCCCTACTCCTCTCTTTTTCTATCCTCTTCACCTCCCACTCTCCTCTTCTTACTCCTCCTGCATCTAATTCTTCCCCTTCTCTTCTGCAGTCTTCCCCTCCCTCCTCCTCCTCCTCCTCCTCCTCCTCCTCAAGTTGTCAGGAACACAAGACACGAATTTGCCTGTTTTCAAAATTCTCTCCAGTGCAAGGTTTTGTGTGTCGAGGTAAGGTGAGGGGAGATGAGGGTAAGGAAAGAGGTAAGGAAGGGAGGAAGGAGGGGAAAAGAGGGATGAATCTGAGGGGAGGAAATAGGGAAGAGAGATAAGGACGGGAGAAAAGAGGGAGGAATGTGAGGGGAGTAGATTAGGGGGAGGAAAGACGTAAGGGAAGGGTAGAAATTAGGGGAAGAGAGGGAGGGAATCATCACAAATAGACTTAGTGATGTAGTGTGATGATGTAGTGATGAGTTGTGTTGCAGTGTTGAAAGGAAGACAAGAGAACATTGTAGTTAGAAGTAAATTATATCAAAGCGCAAATGAGTTATATTAGTAAACAGGTAAGAGAGATACAGGTGTTAGTGATAGTAGTGATGATGGTGATGATGGTGGTGGTGGTGATGATGATGATGATGATGATGATGATGATGATGATGATGATGATGATGATGATGATGATGATGATGATGATGATGATGATGATGATGATGATGATGATGATGATGTGTTGAGAGACATGTGTAAGAGGTGATAGAGAGGGTGTGTGTAGCAAGCATTTCGTTGTGTTGAGGGGATTAGATAGAGTGACTGTGTGTGTGTGGTGTGTGTGGTGTGTGTGTGTGTGTGTGTGTGTGTGTGTGTGTGTGTGTTTTGTTGTGTTGTGTTGAAGTGCTGGCCAGTATATCTGCTTCAACCCGACACACACGCACGCACACACACGCACGCACGCACACACACCCACACCCACACACACACACACACACACACGCACTATCAAAATATCGAAAGCAACCCTATCGCCTTTATGCACTCACTCCCCTTCCCTTCCCTTCCCTCCCTTCCCTCCCCTTGCCTACCCTTCCCTTCCCTACCCTTCTCTTCCCTTCCCTTCCCTTCCCTTCCTTTCCCCTCCCCTCCCTTCCCTTCCCTCCCCTCCCTCCCTCCCTTCCCTTCCCTTCCCTTCCCTTCCCTTCCCTTCCCCTCACCTCTCCACTCACATCCTCCCTTCCCTTCCCTCTTTCTCCTACCTCCTCCCCTTTCTTCACTACCTTCTCTCCCTTTTCCTTATCTCTCTCTCTCTCCCTCTCTCTTTATCCTTCCCTACATCAAGACTCTTCCTTCCCATATCTTCTTCCTCCCTCTCCTACCTTCCTTCAAATCCTACTACCTTTCCCCTCCCTTGGCGATCCTGTGGTCACGGTGCATCCTCTCTCTCTCTCTCTCTCTCTCTCTCTCTCTCTCTCTCTCTCTCTCTCTCTCTCTCTCTCTCTCTCTCTCTCTCTCTCTCTCTCTCTCTCTCTCTCTCTCTCTCTCTCTCTCTCTCTCTCTCTCTCTCTCTCTCTCTCTCTCTCTCTTCCAATTTAACTCAAGTGATAAAAGAAACACCGCTTCGAAAAGGTATGTACACTTCACTGCTGTTTGCTTTCTCTCTCTATCTCTTTTTTTTCTCTCTCTTTCTCTCTCTCTCAAATGGAGGAGTAAGTGCATATGAGGAGGAAAGGTGAAGGGAATAGAGGAAGAGGAGGAGGAGGAGGAGGAGGAAGAGGAGGTAAAGAGGGGGGGTAAGAAGCCCTTCATCTACCTATGATCTAATTAGGAGTTACCAGAAAGAAGCATACAGGTAGGTGATCCTCCTCCTCTTCTTCTTCTTCTTCCTCCTCCTCCTCCTCCTCCTCCTCTATTTTAGTATGTCTTTGTCGCTTTTTTTACGTCCCTTTATTTTCCTTTATCAAGATTCATTTATTTTTTTCCCGGAATGAAAAGTGAGGAAGGAAAATAATAAGAGGAAAAATCTACTCTCCCTACCTAAGCTCATTAAACACCTGGTCTTCTCTTAGAGTATATTTCCCTTAATTAAAATAGAGTTTCCTTACCTTCTTTACCTTCTCATTTTCAATACCAGGAATCTACATTTTTTCCCTTCCATTGTCAATATTTAATTCCTCTTTCCATAATTTCTTCCTATCTTCCTTCCTTTATTCCTTTCTTCTCTTCTCGTTTTCACTGGCAAGAACCTTCGTATTTTTCCCTTCTATTGTCTATTTTTAATTCCTCTTTCCTTTATTCTTTCTTATCTTCCTTCATTTATTCCTATTTTCCCTCATATATTCTTTCTATTCTTATCATCAATGCTAAGAACTTTCGTATTTTCTCCTTTTATTGTCTATATACAACTCCTTTTTCCTTCATTCCTTCCTATCTTCCTATCTTCCTTCCTTTCTTCACTATCTGCAGTTATCTTTCTTTCTTCTTCCTCCTCTTCATTCCTTCAAAATTAATCTTCTTTTTCTTATATTTATAACATTCACATAATCACTTCTTCCTCTTCCTCTGTTACCTCATCTCCCTTTTTTCTGTTTATTAACTTCTTACTCTCCTCCTCCTCCTCCTCCTCCTCCTCCTCCTCCTCCTCCTCCTCCTCCCCCTCCTCCTCCTCCTCGTACTATGATCGTGTTCAACGTTCAATCGCTAAATGTTATTCCCAGCTGATTTTCCGACTCTCTCTCTCTCTCTCTCTCTCTCTCTCTCTCTCTCTCTCTCTCTCTCTCTCTCTCTCTCTCTCTCTCTCTCTCTCTCTCTCTCTCTCTCTCTCTGTGAGGTATGTTGGAATGCTACACAGTTAGGAGAGGGAACGAGAAACAGTTCGAGGCAATCACAACAACAACAACAACAACAACAACAACAACAACAGCAACAACAACAACAACCTGGAGGGGTATCGAGGTTGTCGTGTGGATCGTATTAATTCTTCATCCAACTTATTCGTGCCTTGTTTCAACTTGTTTCTGTCTGTCTGTCTGTCTGTCTGTCTGTCCGTGTATCTCTCTCTCTCTCTCTCTCTCTCTCTCTCTCTCTCTCTCTCTCTCTCTCTCTCTCTCTCTCTCTCTCTCTCTCTCTCTCTCTCTCTCTCTCTCTCTCTCTCCATGTTCTTTCAAACCAAGTCAAATTTTTTCATTGTATCACGAATTAAACAGAAAACGTAAACACATTCTAAGGCTTCATTTTCCTCTTAGAAATCCTCATCATTTTTTTTCCCATTTTTTTCACAGTTTCCCTTGTAATACATCATAATAACACACACCCCCCCCACACACACACACCCACACCCACACCACACACACACACACACACACACATACTAATATACAACTTAAAAATAACTCCTTTCTGCCTTTTTTTTTAAACCTTCTCTTCCCTCACCTACGAAAACAACTTTGACGCAATGAGACCACAAAGGGAAGAGTAAAATATTAAAGATAACAGGAACGCCATTGTGCTGGATGATGAGGGAGAGAGAGGGAGAGAGGGAGAGAGGGGGAGAGAGGGAGAGGAGGGATGGAGGTAGAAACGGTCAAATGTGTGATAGGATGGTGGTGGTGATGATGATAGTGGTAGTGGTGATGTATGGGAGTGAGAGAGAGAGAGAGAGAGAGAGAGAGAGAGAGAGAGAGAGAGAGAGAGAGAGAGAGAGAGAGAGAGAGAGAGAGAGAGAGAGAGAGAGAGGTTGTTATTCATGCATTATACAAGACAAACATAACAGGTTCACATTCTATAAACAGACCCTTAGGCATGCCTCAGTGTGACCCTTAAGGACAGGAAAGGCAAGGCAAGGCAAGGCAAGGCAAGGCAAGGCAAGGCAAGGCAAGGCAAGGCAAGGCAAGGCAAGGCAAGGCAAGGCAAGGCAAGGCAAGGCAAGGCAAGGCAAGGCAAGGAAAGGAAAGGAAAGGTAAGAAAGGAAAGGAAAGGAGAGGTAAGGTAAGAAAGGAAAGGCAAGGAGGGAAAGGAAAAGAAAATAGAAAAGAAGAAAAGAAGAGAAAAACAAAACGAAACAAAGTGATATTAAATGAAAATTAAAGGAATAATGAAATAGGAAAAAGAAGTAAAGAAAAGAATACAACAGAATATAATAAATTAAACCAAAAAATAAATACAACATATATAAATACAATATATATAAGTAAAATAGTTTGCGTTAAAAACGAAAATACAGGAAAGTGGAAGCGAAACACAATGTAAAAGAAAAGAGCAAAGATGAAAGAGACAAGATAAAAAAAAATACAGAATATACAGCAAGAGAAAACAATGAAAAAAGTGAAATATATGTACAAAAAGAGAATAACAAATGAATAATACGATCAAAAAAAACAATACTGAATAATAATAAAAAAATAAATAAATAAACAAACAAAAAACATATATAACCAAATTACAAGATTAATCAAAGAAAAACGTAAAAAAAAATAATAAATAGAATAAAAAAAAAAGAAAAAAGAAAAAACTACAAATAAATTACTTTGAATAAATATGAAAACAATTTATACTTGCAGTTGTATTTCTATAACATTATATTTCTCCTTTCACGCTCTCAGGATGGCATAGGAGCGAGAATCCAATAGTAAAGTAAGGTAAGTTTCGCCTCTACGGTATGGTACAGCCTCAAGATTCTCTCTCGATCCCCTCTTTCTCTCCATTTCTCTCTCTTTCTCTCTCTTCTCTCCCTCTAACACGCTCATCTTTATCTCTTCCTATTCCAGATTAGCAACATCTCTCTCTCTCTCTCTCTCTCTCTCTCTCTCTCTCTCTCTCTCTCTCTCTCTCTCTCTCTCTCTCTCTCTCTCTCTCTCTCTCTCTCTCTCTCTCTCTCTCTCTCTCTCTCGAATTTTACCTCCTCAACCTCTTAACTGACCTTCAAGTAATCTTTCCTCTCTCTTTTTCTCTTCTCTTCTAAACCTATCCTCCTTCTCTTCCTTCTCCTCTTCCTCCTCCTCCTCCTCTTCCTTTCAAGGCTACACTACCTACTCACTTCCTCGCCTAACTACATTTCCATCTCAAGCTCTTCCTCCTCCTCCTTTGCTTCCTCCTCAGTCCCCAGCTTGAGTCGGTCCTTCCCCAAGGTACCTCCCCATCCTGCTGTCTCGTCTTAAACTAGTGTGGTCGCGCCTCAACCCCGTTCTCTGTTTTCCTTCCCACATCCGAGTTAAAGAGAGAGAGAGAGAGAGAGAGAGAGAGAGAGAGAGAGAGAGAGAGAGAGAGAGAGAGAGAGAGAGAGAGAGAGAGAGAGAGAGAGAGAGAGAGAGAGAGAGAGAGAGAGAGAGAGAGAGAATTTAGACCTTTGCTATTATCATGCATGCACTTCTCATTTCTTCCTCTTCTTCCTCCTCTTCTCCTCCTCCTCTTCACGTATTTTCAAGTTTATACAAATAACACAAAGGAACTGATATCAAAACCACATTTCCTTCTTTTATATATGATAGTAAAGGAATTATTACTCTATTATACGTAAACTTTATATTCAATCCTATTTACAAAGCCCTTAAGAAGACATGGAAGGCGATTTGAATGCTTTTGGAAAACATGTGAGCATCGGCAATCATAGGTAAGCCTTCATCTGTTGTTATTATTATTTGTATTTCGAATCTCAATCCTCTTTGGAAACATTCATCTATATTCTCACAAAGAGGTTGAAGGCCTTTTAGAGTATCAGATTCCATCCCTTATGACACAACGTAGGATTAAGTTAGTTGTTCAGTAACCTTCCTAGAGTTTATATAATATATACATATCTCTCGCTTTCTTTTTCTCTCTCAAAAAAATATAACTTCCTCTTTGCTTTATCAATATTGTATTAATTATATTTTTTTGTTTCCTTATTTCTTTCACTAATTTTACTTTCTTCCTCTTCTTCTTCTTCTTCTTCTTCTTCTTCTTCTTCTTCTCTCTCCTCCTCCTCCTCCTCCTCCAGCCGCAAGACACAATCAGAGGAACACGTAGTCAATGTCACACACCCAAGAGAGGTTTGAATTCCCTCTCCCAGCCTAGCCCCGCCCACGCCCACGCCCCGCCGGCCAGAATAAATCCTCTGCATACACGCTTCGATCCTCTTACACACGCTGCATATTCGACTCTTCAACCCTTTCAGTTCCTCTTCCTCTTGTTTTTTTTTTTTTTTTTATCTATTTTTGGATTTTTTTTATTTCTATTTGTCTCACTTTTTTGTGCTATTTATATCGTTCTCATTTTGGTTTAGTTTTTTCTTCTTTATCTTCTTCTTTCTTTGTATCTATCTTTTGTCATTTTCCTTCTTTTTCTATCTATCTTTTATTATGTCTTTTTTTCTTATCATTTTTATCTATTATTTTTTTATTCTATCTTTCTTCTATCTTTCTTATCCTCTTTTCTTTCATTTGTTCACTACTTTATCTTCGTTTTTCTATTCTTCATAATCTATTCTCTTTTTCTACCGTCTATCCTTCTACTTTTCTATCTTCCTCCTAATACTCTTCCTCCTCCCTCTCCTCCTCCTCCTCTTCCTTATTCCTCTTATCTTCCTTCCTTCTTTTAAACTTTCTTCTCCTTCGAACACGTTTCTTCCCTCCAACCATTTTCCTTTTTTTTCATAACGTCTATCTCTTCCTCCTTTGTTTCCTCGTCTCCTATCTTTCTTCCCCTTTTTTACTTCCTTTCTTTCTTTACTCAATTCGTTCTTATTCTTCTCATTTCCCTTTCTCTTCCTATTACCCTTTCAATTATTCACATTTTTCTTTTCTTTTCATCTCTATTACTTCCTCAAATTTATTCTACCTTTCACTCATTCCCTTAACCTCTTCTTCCTCTCCCTTCACTTCTATCTCACTGGGTTTTTTTCCGATAGCTCAGCACATTCAACGGAGAAGGGAGGAAAAAGAGGGAAGGGAGAGAAGAGGGAGAGAAACTGGACGATATGGATACTGAAGGGAAGGAAGAAGAAGAGGAGGAGGAGGAGGAGGAGGAGGAGGAGGAGGAGGAGGAGGAGGAGGAGGAGGAGGAGGAGGAGGAGGAGGAGAAAGAAGAAGAGGAATGGTCAAGCTAGAGAGAGCACGTCAGCAGTAAAAATTTGGCTTAAGTATAAAATTTCACAAAGGAGTAGAAATGAGATTATAGCGAAAATTTCTCTCCGCATAATTTTCTTTCTCTCTTTCTCTTTCTCTCTCTCTCTTGCTCGCGACCCAATATTTTCCCGAAATTGAATTTTCAATTTCGGGAAAAATGAATAACACAGACAATAAGAGAGTCCGTGTGAGAAAGAGGAAGATCAAGAAGAGGAGGAGGAGGAGGAGGAGGAGGAGGAGGAGGAGGAGGAGGAGGAGGAGGAGGAGGAGGAGGAGGAGGAGGAGGAGGAGGACTGGCCATTGGGTTTTCAGGGGATGTGGTTGAGAGAGAGAGAGAGAGAGAGAGAGAGAGAGAGAGAGAGAGAGAGAGAGAGAGAGAGAGAGAGAGAGAGAGAGAGAGAGAGAGAGAGAGAGATATGCAACATATTTTGAGGCAGCTACAAGAAATCAAATCACTCACAATGAATAATGTATGACACACAAACAAACAAACACAAACACACACAAACACACACACACACACACACACACACACACACACACACACACACACACACACACACACAGCAGTAACAGTAACACTAGATTTTGCATATGGGAACGTGGACTGAATGAACATAATACGTTTTCTTTTCATGTTTTTTCCCTCATGACTGTAATGGTGGTGTAGTGGTGGTGGTGGTGGTGGTGGTGGTGGTGGTGGTGGTGGTGGTGGTGGTGGTGGTGGTGGTGGTGGTGGTGGTGGTGGTGGTGGTGGTCATAAACAGACTCGTATGATTACTGCGTCAAGCACATTCACGTTTATGAGAGCAAAGATAACTTGAAAAAAAGAATATATGAAACAATCGTTCTTACTGTCTAAATATATAATTGTGTTCGTCAAAGGGAGACGAAAACATGAAGATTAAGAAGAAAATTAAATCATAAATGGAGAAAATATAAAAAATAAGGTAAGTGCAGAAAGTTTTGAAATATAATAACTTCTTTGTCTATATATTCAAGTCTGTCAATCAAAGTTAAAAGAAAATTCAAAAATATGAAACGAAACAACAAAAACATATTAGTGAAAAGAATTGAAAGATGAAAACAGGAGAAAACAAAACACAAAACATATTTCCAAACATGTACAAACGAATAACAATTGAAAATGCAAACCACTATCTATCGAGGCGATGTAACGGTTTGCATAAAACAAACGTTCACACCAACGCAACTTCGTCTGAAAACATTATAATAAAAAAAGACGAGGAAAAAAAAACAATAATAAAATAAAGAAAATAAGATGGGATACATAACATTCTTTCATCATTTTTTTTTCTTTATCAAATAACTAAATAATTTCAATGCACGTAATAAGTCTATACAAATAACTTATATCCACATCTAAATACAAACCATAATACCTCATTTATCTAACATGAGAAACATAACACAACAATGACAATCACTTTTGAATTACACGAGTGACGGCGAGTGTAATTCAGTGTTTAAGGAGCTTCCAAATCCCTTTAGTTTACGACGGAATCCTGCCAAGCCCTTCAACACCAGCGTCTCACCCACACCCACACACACACCCACACCCACTTAGGAAGGATTACAGTGACTTGACCAGCCTTTGTGACGCCCTTCAACTAGTATTTAACATCTCGATAACCTCCATCACCAGCAGGAAACCACAAAAAAAACTCAGTCTTACACAATTCCTGACGATGAAACAGTTTTGAAGCTTCGTGTATGTGATGGTAATTGTGACAATGATGTGATGATATATTTCTTCCTATATATAATTATGTATAATCTTATATATATTTCCAATCACTTAATCATCTTTTAAATCCCAAATTCACCTTAAACACTACATTTATTATCCTAATATCTTACTTTCCCTTCCACGCTCCATGTATAACTAGATTAAGTTAAGTTAGGTTAGGTTAGGTTAGAGTTAAAACATCAGCCCAAATGACACATAATTCAGCCACACTTAAGAGTCAAAATACGTAGCACTGTCAAGTTCGCTAACACTCTCTCCACAGCCTCTTAAGAGTTTCGAAGCTTCAGAACACAGTGGCGAAGTGTCCCGAAGCCTCACTCGACACACATACCCGGAAACAACACAAGATCTTGTTCTCTGAAGACCCAAACCTACTTGAGAGATATAGAACAAGGGGATGAGAGAGAGAGACACAGAGAGAGAGAGAGAGAGAGAGAGAGAGAGAGAGAGAGAGAGAGAGAGAGAGAGAGAGAGAGAGAGAGAGAGAGAGAGAGAGAGAGAGAGAGAGAGAGAGAGAGAATTAATGAACGAGTATCTTGAAGCATGACCAAGAGGAGGAGGAGGAGGAGGAGGAGAGTAATAAGAGGAGAACAGAGACATAAATAAGAAAAGAAATACAACAAAAATAGCGAAGCAAGATAAATGAATAAAAAGGAAATGGAAAATAGATATATAATGAGTGCCAAAGAAAAACAGATGAAATAATTAATTAAAAACAGAATTAAAAGTATATAAAACAAAACTGCTTCACGCCCCAAAACAACGGTTCATTGATACTCTTTGATGCCCCGAAACATTGAACACGAATCAGTTCACTCCCCCACTCACTCACTCACTTACTCATTAACTCACTCACTCACTCACTCCCCCACTCACTCACTTACACATTCATTCACTCACTCCCTCGCCTTACAAATACGAGACTCATTCTAGGAACTTATTTTCTTTTATTGCAAAATGTCCAAGTAGTTTAGAGAATTGAAAGAAAGTAGGTTATTGCTCCTTTGTATTTGTTTTGTTCTTGGTTTGGAAGATGACTTTTGTTTCCTTCTCTTCTTACTACTACTACTACTACTACTACTACTACTACTACTACTACTACTCCTCCTCCTCCTCCTCCTCCTCCTCCTCCTCCTCCTCTCCTCCTCCTCCTCCTCCTCCTCCTCCTCCTCCTCCTCCTCCTCCTCCTCCTCCTCCTCCTCCTCCTCCTCCTCTCCTCCTCCTCCTCCTCCTCCTCCTCCTCCTCCTCCTCCTCCTCCTCCTCCTCCTCCTCCTCCTCCTTTCCATTTTATTCTTTTATTACCCTTCTTGCTCATCACTTGAAAGTAATAGTAGTAGTAGTAGTAGTAGTAGTAGTAGTAGTAGTAATTATTTTCTGTATTC
>JAPQNM010000014.1:3607973-3615473 GCA_029783475.1 Metacarcinus magister | reverse complement strand
CTACACACGACACGTTACCCCGTAAGGAACACATATGGTCTTAACGTCAACAAATATTCTAGTAATGACTGTTACAGCTCAAAGCAGTTCATAACTAAGCCTTATGACACGTTTAACCATCTTACAGACCCTCGTGGATGTCTAGAATTGACCTCAACATATAGTGTATTTCTGTCATTTTTTCTACTCCGGGAAGTTTTTTGCAAAATTTCCTCTTCGATTTTTTTTTTTTTAAACTATGTTGTACATGGGAGTAATGTAAGACTTTCAGCATAGTTTCAGTTAATTTCACCAGAAACTTTTATTACTATAAATAAATTTATTTGGGTTAAAACAAATGATAAAATCAGTATGGTGGATCTAATACTTAACCAATGTTCATGGAAAAGATATCAGATATTCCTTATGAAATTACCAACTAATAAACAAAGCACTTTGTTCAATTGGAATCTTAGCTTAGAAGCAAATATTGTTTGTTTAATGATATCATTATTTTAGTAGATAACTATTTTTCATGAGATAGATACCGATCAAATATAACAAAGAGTTATATTGTGAAATCATAAATATTTTTCTCCTCTTTTTAAACCCTATCCCATTCCAATCCTGCGTCTAGTTTCTTTTTTCAATATTTATAATCTACGTAATTTACGTGAGGACGTAATATATATTTTCTTAATATTGTTTTTATCAGTACTTGTTACATACCATAAGGATCAGAAAAAGGTGCAGATGTTGAAGCATTGCTTGAAAATTCAATATGAGTAAAACGAAAAGAGTTACAACTAGTTTAAGTAGAACATATGATGAAAAAAAGTTTTTATACACTATTTCAGGATGGCAGAGTCTGTTTGATTACTCCTGTAGTGTACATAGCCTTTCTTTGACCTTCTTAAATGCTGCTGCATCAAGATAAGGCTCATTAGAATTAGGTATATAGAGGCAGAAAACAATTCAATTCCCACCGCTCGCTCGGTCATGACCGGCCGATCAATATCTTCACTACTGACTCTGTCACCGGTGCCAATGGCTATGGAAGTTATTTATTTTCATTCTTAAATGCTGCTGCATCAAGATAAGGCTCACTAGAATTAGGTATATAGAGGCAGAAAACAATTCAATTCCCACCGCTCGCTCGGTCATGACCGGCCGATCAAAATTTTCACTACTGACTCTGTCACTGGTGCCAATGGCTATGGAAGTGATTTATTTTCATTAAAAAATGTAATGCAGTACTTTTATTGCAGTGTCAAGCTCCATCGATAGGATATGATAGCCATCATTAACCCGCGTATACTCCTACACACGACACATTACCCCGTAAGGAACACATATTGTCTTAACGTCCACGAATATTCTTGTAATGACTGTTACAGCTCAAAGCAGTTCATAACTAAGCCTTACGACACGTTTAACCATCCTACAGACCCTCGTGGATGTCTAGAATTGACCTCAACATATGGTGTATTTCTGTCATTTTTTCTACTCCGGGAAATTTTTTGCAAAATTTCCTCTTCGATTTTGCTTTTTTTAAACTATGTTGTACATGGGAATATTGTAAGACTTTCAGCATAGTTTCAGTTAATTTCACCAGAAACTTTTATTGCTATAAATGAATTTATTTGGGTTAAAACAGATCATAAAATCAGTATGGTGGATCTAATACTTTACCAATGTTGATGGAAAAGATATCAGATATTCCTTATGAAATTACCAACTAATAAACAAAGCACTTTGTTCAATTGGTATCTTAGCTTAGAAGCTAATATTGTTTGTTTAATGATATCATTATTTTAGTAGATAACTATTTTTCATGAGATAGATACCGATCAAATATAACAAAGAGTTATATTGTGAAATCATAAATATTTTTCTCCTCTTTTTAAACCCTATCCCATTCCAATCCTGCGTCTAGTTTCTTTTTTCATTATTTATAATCTACTTAATTTACGTGAGGACGTAATATATATTTTCTTAATATTGTGTTCATCAGTACTTGTTACATACCATAAGGATCAGAAAAAGGTGCAGATTGTGAAGCATTGCTTGAAAATTCAATACGAGTAAAACGAAAGGAGTTACAACTAGTTTAAGTAGAACATATGATGAAAACAAGTTTTTATACACTATTTCAGGATGGCAGAGTCTGTTTGATTACTCCTATAGTGTACATAGCCTTTCTTTGACCTTCTTAAATGCTGCTGCATCAGGATAAGGCTCACTAGAATTAGGTATATAGAGGCAGAAAACAATTCAATTCCCACCGCTCGCTCGGTCATGACCGGCCGATCAAAATCTTCACTACTGACTCTGTCACCGGTGCCAATTGCTATGGAAGTTATTTATTTTCATTCTTAAATGCTGCTGCATCAAGATAAGGCTCATTAGAATTAGGTATATAGAGGCAGAAAACAATTCAATTCCCACCGCTCGCTCGGTCATGACCGGCCGATCAAAATCTTCACTACTCACTCTGTCACCGGTGCCAATGGCTATGGAAGTTATTTATTTTCATTCTTAAATGCTGCTGCAACAAGATAAGGCTCACTAGAATTAGGTATATAAAGGCAGGAAACAATTCAATTCCCACCGCTCGCTCGGTCATGACCGGCCGATCAAAATCTTCACTACTGACTCTGTCACCGGTGCCAATGGCTATGGAAGTTATTTATTTTCATTCTTAAATGCTGCTGCATCAAGATAAGGCTCACTAGAATTAGGTATATAAAGGCAGAAAACAATTCAATTCCCACCGCTCGCTCGGTCATGACCGGCCGATCAAAATTTTCACTACTGACTCTGTCACTGGTGCCAATGGCTATGGAAGTGATTTATTTTCATTAAAAAATGTAATGCAGTACTTTTATTGCAGTGTCAAGCTCCATCGAGAGGATATGATAGCCATCAGTAACCCGCGTATACTCCTACACACGACACATTACCCCGTAAGGAACACATATTGTCTTAACGTCCACGAATATTCTTGTAATGACTGTTGCAGTTCATAACTAAGCCTTACGACACGTTTAACCATCCTACAGACCCTCGTGGATGTCTAGAATTGACCTCAACATATGGTGTATTTCTGTCATTTTTTCTACTCCGGGAAATTTTTTGCAAAATTTCCTCTTCGATTTTGCTTTTTTTAATCTATGTTGTACATGGGAATATTGTAAGACTTTCAGCATAGTTTCAGTTAATTTCACCAGAAACTTTTATTGCTATAAATGAATTTATTTGGGTTAAAACAGATCATAAAATCAGTATGGTGGATCTAATACTTTACCAATGTTGATGGAAAAGATATCAGATATTCCTTATGAAATTACCAACTAATAAACAAAGCACTTTGTTCAATTGGTATCTTAGCTTAGAAGCTAATATTGTTTGTTTAATGATATCATTATTTTAGTAGATAACTATTTTTCATGTGATAGATACCGATCAAATATAACAAAGAGTTATGTTGTGAAATCATAAATATTTTTCTCCTCTTTTTAAACCCCATCCCATTCCAATCTTGCGTCTAGTTTCTTTTTTCATTATTTATAATCTACTTAATTTACGTGAGGACGTAATATATATTTTCTTAATATTGTGTTCATCAGTACTTGTTACATACCATAAGGATCAGAAAAAGGTGCAGATTGTGAAGCATTGCTTGAAAATTCAATACGAGTAAAACGAAAGGAGTTACAACTAGTTTAAGTAGAACATATGATGAAAACAAGTTTTTATACACTATTTCAGGATGGCAGAGTCTGTTTGATTACTCCTATAGTGTACATAGCCTTTCTTTGACCTTCTTAAATGCTGCTGCATCAAGATAAGGCTCACTAGAATTAGGTATATAGAGGCAGAAAACAATTCAATTCCCACCGCTCGCTCGGTCATGACCGGCCGATCAAAATCTTCACTACTGACTCTGTCACCGGTGCCAATGGCTATGGAAGTTATTTATTTTCATTCTTAAATGATGCTGCATCAAGATAAGGCTCACTAGAATTAGGTATATAGAGGCAGAAAACAATTCAATTCCCACCGCTCGCTCGGTCATGACCGGCCGATCAAAATCTTCATTACTGACTCTGTCACCGGTGCCAATGGCTATGGAAGTTATTTATTTTCATTCTTAAATGCTGCTGCATCAAGATAAGGCTCACTAGAATTAGGTATATAGAGGCAGAAAACAATTCAATTCCCACCGCTCGCTCGGTCATGACCGGCCGATCAAAATCTTCACTACTGACTCTGTCCCCGGTGCCAATGGCTATGGAAGTTATTTATTTTCATTCTTAAATGCTGCTGCATCAAGATAAGGCTCACTAGAATTAGGTATATAGAGGCAGAAAACAATTCAATTCCCACCGCTCGCTCGGTCATGACCGGCCGATCAAAATCTTCACTACTGACTCTGTCACCGGTGCCAATGGCTATGGAAGTTATTTATTTTCATTCTTAAATGCTGCTGCATCAAGATAAGAATCACTAGAATTAGGTATATACAGGCAGAAAACAATTCAATTCCCACCGCTCGCTCGGTCATGACCGGCCGATCAAAATCTTCACTACTGACTCTGTCACTGGTGCCAATGGCTATGGAAGTGATTTATTTTCATTAAAAAATGTAATGCAGTACTTTTATTGCAGTGTCAAGCTTCATCGAGAGGATATGATAGCCATCAGTAACCCGCGTATACTCCTACACACGACACATTACCCCGTAAGGAACATATATTGTCTTAACGTCCACGAATATTCTTGTAATGACTGTTACAGCTCAAAGCAGTTCATAACTAAACCTTATGACACGTTTAACCAGCTTACAGACCCTCGTGGATGTCTAGAATTGACCTCAACATATGGTGTATTTCTGTCATTTTTTCTACTCCGGGAAATTTTTTGCAAAATTTCCTCTTCGATTTTGTTTTTTTTAAACTATGTTGTACATGGGAATAATGTAAGACTTTCAGCATAGTTTCAGTTAATTTCACCATAAACTTTTATTGCTATAAATGAATTTATTTGGGTTAAAACAGATGATAAAATCAGTATGGTGGATCTAATACTTTACCAATGTTGATGGAAAAGATATCAGATATTCCTTATGAAATTACCAACTAATAAACAAAGCACTTTGTTCAATTGGTATCTTAGCTTAGAAGCTAATATTGTTTGTTTAATGATATCATTATTTTAGTAGATAATTATTTTTCATGAGATAGATACCGATCAAATATAACAAAGTTATATTGCGAAATTATAAATATTTTTCTCCTCTTTTTAAACCTTATCCCATTCCAATCCTGCGTCTAGTTTCTTTTTTTCATTATTTATTATCTACGTGAGGACGTAATATATATTTTCTTAATATTGTGTTTATCAGTACTTGTTACATACCATAAGGATCAGAAAAAGGTGCAGATTTTGAAGCATTGCTTGAAAATTCAATACGAGTAAAACGAAAGGAGTTACAACTAGTTTAAGTAGAACATATGATGAAAACAAGTTTTTATACACTATTTCAGGATGGCAGAGTCTGTTTGATTACTCCTGTAGTGTACATAGCCTTTCTTTGACCTTCTTAAATGCTGCTGCATCAAGATAAGGCTTACTAGAATTAGGTATATAGAGGCAGAAAACAATTCAATTCCCACCGCTCGCTCGGTCAGGAGGAGGAAGAGGAGGAGGAGAAGAAGGGAGACAGTCCAGAGAAAAGTAGGAAGGGTGAATGGGAGGGATGGAGGGAGGGAGGGCAAAAAGGGAGAGAAGGTAGGTAAGGAGGGAGGTAGTAGGGGAGGGAGAGAGAATTAGTACGGAGAGGAAAAAAAGGAGGAGAGAGAGTTGGGTGGGTGGGGGAGGAAGGTAGGTAGGAAGAACGTGTGTGGAATAAACCCTCTTGAAATTTGTCACACACACACACACACACACACACACACACACACACACACACACACACACACACACACACACAGAGCAAGATAAAACGATAAGAATAGCGAGAAAAAAATTTACAAACACACATATACACACAAATAAAAAAATAATAAATAAATAAAAAGTCACTAGTATAAGGTCAACAAGGCTCAATAAAGGTCACTCAAGATCATACTAGATAGAATAAGGTCACAGAGGAGACTTAATAAAAACCTAAGCTTACCCTAAAACTCTTCAGCACAAGAGTTGAGTCTGCAAAATCGTAAGTTTTCGTGGGTGAGAGACAGCGGGAGAGGATTAGCAAGAGACGTTGTGGTGGAGAGTTTCTTGTGGATATCTAGAAAAGCTTTACTCTCTCTCTCTCTCTCTCTCTCTCTCTCTCTCTCTCTCTCTCTCTCTCTCTCTCTCTCTCTCTCTCTCTCTCTCTTTCTTTCTTTAATCATTTTCTCATTCTTTTGTTCTCCTTTTTTCTTCCTTCTCTTCCTTTATTGTCTCTTTCTCTGTTCTTCTTCTAGTTATTGCTTTAAATTCATCTACCTCCTGCCTTTTTTTATATTATCTTTCTTCCTCTCTTTCATTTCTTCTTCTTCTTCTTCCCTTCTTCCTTATATTCCTCCTCCTCATAAACCAAAAAAAAGACTAAACTATATGAATAAAAATAAATGGAAATGCACTTTTTTTTATATATATTTATTTACAGTTCCCCCAAAAAGAAAAAGTACTAAAAAAATTAAAAAAAAAAGGGAGATTTAAATAATGAAATAAAACAGGAAATTAGTCAAATGGAAAATAAACAGAAAACAAAGGAGTTATTCACTTTTTTCCCAGACATAATTTCCTTTCTTCAGCTCAACTTTTTGTTTTTACTTTTTTCTTTTTTTACTTTAATTAGAGCAGACTGAGGAGGGAGGGGAAGAAAGACAGATGAAAGGAGGAGGAGGAGGAGGAGGAGGAGGAGGAGGAGGAGGAGGAGGAGAAAAAAGGAGGACGAGGACAAGGAGGAAGAGCAACAACAACAATAACAACCAAAATAAATAAATAAATAAATAAAAGGAAGAAGGAGAAGGAAGAGGAGGATAACAATGAAGAACAACATGAAGAACAAGAAAAAGAAGAAGAAGAAGAAACACAAAGAACAATTACAACAAAATAAAGATAAAAGACAGACACAACAAAGGCAAGCGAGAGAAAAATTAACACACACACACACACACACACACACACACACACACACACACACACACACACACACACTCACACACTCACTCACTTACTCCAACTCACCTCTCACTTACATATCATTACTCTCTCTCTCTCTCTCTCTCTCTCTCTCTCTCTCTCTCTCTCTCTCTCTCTCTCTCTCTCTCTCTCTCTCTCTCTCTCTCTCTCTCTCTCTCTCTCTCTCTCTCTCTCAGCCAATAAATCAATGCACCGCGGCTCAAGAAGTGGACTGGAATGGAATAAGTTAGTTCAATTCCACATAGCAAAGCGACAACTCCAAGACGTTGCTTTTCTTCAATCTTGTTTGCGTCTGTTGGGCTCACTTTCTCTCCCCCTACCCCG
>JAPQNM010000014.1:3595473-3602973 GCA_029783475.1 Metacarcinus magister | reverse complement strand
CACACACACACACATACACGTATACATCACCATCTCGCTCATCCGGCAGTCCATCATGCGATAACTGACCACGCGTGCCAGGGAAAAAAAGAAAGGGAAAAAAAGCGAGGGGGGGAAAAAAAAAGAGAGGGAAAAAAGTAGAAAAAAAAGGGGAAAAAATAAAGGAAGAAACTCCACGGCTCACAAACCCGCGAACCGTCCCGAGAATGTGGTATATATGTGTGTGTGTGTGTGTGTGTGTGTGTGTGTGTGTGTGTGTGTGTGTGTGTGTGTGTGTGTGTGTGTGTGTGTGTCCAACGGAGAGGACAGTCTATTGTGAGGAAAAGCAAAAGGAGGAGGAGGAGGAGGAGGAGGAGGAGGAGGAGGAGGAGTACAAAAAAAGAACAAACAGCAACAGTCCTACTGGACCTAACGAGGCTGTCTGTTTAGCTACACTACTACTATAATAACTAATTGATAGAGACAAAAGGACACCCCACCCACCCACCCACCCCTCCCTCCAGCCGAAGCTAGCTGGAAGAGGAAGTGATACCATGTAGTATGGAAAACTATCATGAAATTTGTATAGGAAAGTGAGAAAAACAAGGAGTAATCTGTGTTAAAAAACAAAAAAATTTATGCAGGAGTGTAATACCCGATTTGGTGGAATGATGCTAAGTGCTTATCGACTTTCTTCTTAAATGATTCAATTGTGATACTGTTAACTATTTGTGCTGGGAGAGAATTCCAAACAGTTACGATTCTATTGAAGAAAAAGTGCTTCGCTTCATTCGATCTAAAACGCTTACCAATGATCTTGAAGCCATTGTTACGAGTGGTGCTTGTGAGATCTCTGATACCATCGGCCGTGTGTGTGTGTGTGTGTGTGTGTGTGTGTGTGTGTGTGTGTGTGGTGTGTGTGTGTGTGTGTGTGTGTGTGTGTGTGTGTGTGTGTGTGTGTGTGTGTGGTGTGTGTGTGTGTGTGTGTGTGTGTGTGTGTGGTGTGTGTGTGTGTGTGTGTGTGTGTGTGTGTGTGTGTGTGTGTGTGTGGTGTGTGTGTGTGTGTGTGTGTGTGTGTGTGTGTGTGTGTGTGTGTGTGTGTGTGTGTGTGTGTGTGTGTGTGTGTGTGTGTGTGTGTGTGTGTGTGGTGTGTGTGTGTGTGTGTGTGTGTGTGTGTTGTGTGTGTGTGTGTGTGTGTGTGTGTGTGTGGTGTGTGTGTGTGTGTGTTGTGTGTGTGTGTGTGTGTGTGTGTGTGTGTGTGTGTGTGTGTGTGTGTGTGTGTGTGTGTTGTGTGTGTGTGTGTGTGTGTGTGGTGTGTGTGTGTGTGTGTGTGTGTGTGTGTGTGTGTGTGTGTGTGTGTGTGTGTGTGTGTGTGTGTGTGTGTGTGTGTGTGTGGTGTGTGTGTGTGTGTGTGTGTGTGTGTGGTGTGTGTGTGTGTGTGTGTGTGTGTGTGTGTGTGTGTGTGTGTGTGTGTGTGTGTGTGTGTGTGATGAGGTTGGAGTTGGAGTTGAGGGTCAGCATGAAGTTAATTTTCAAGTTTCAGCTTGGAGTTAGTTTTAGCATGGATTCATTTACTACCTTAATATTTTGGTATACGTGGTTTTGACAGATAGTGAAATCGTTATATAAATAATGTCATCACAATACTGTGAGAGCAAACCCTCGATGCTAGGTGAGCACCAAGCTAACCTAACAACAACGATGACAGACTCCCCGCTGTCCCACATCACCCTGCGTGTGTGTGTGCACCTGCCCCACCACACGCCGCGCCCTGACCGTGTGCGTGTGGTGGTGAAGCAGCGGGGGGAGTGCTGGTTCTCGTTCCGGCGCAAGGTGGCTACGGTCCGCCTGCACCGTGCCAGCTGGAGGCAGGTGTCTGAGCACATGTCTGTGAACGAGTCCCAGCAGGTGGCGTGGATGGACGTGCCCGCCCTGCTGCGGAGGGCAGGCAGGCAGCAGCTGGACCTCAAGCTGTACTGCCTGCGGGGCCGCACCGTGCAGCACAAGGCTGTTGGCTCATTCCAGAACTTGATGCAACGCGTGCACCAAGGCGAACTTGAACTCAACCTGCACTACGCGGGCTGTGCTGCACTCAAGGCTCCATCCCCGGCCGTGCACGAGGCTGACGTGCAGCACGTGCAACAGCACGACGCCGATCACCACGTACATGGCAACGAGCCAGTGACGGATGGCGACGAGCCAGTGACGGATGGTGACATGCACGGCGACGAGCCAGTGACGGATGGTGACATGCACGGCGACGAGCCAGTGACGGATGGTGACATGCACGGCGACGAGCCAGTGACGGATGGTGACGAGGCAGCGCGCAAGGCTGACACTGTGACGGACACAGAATGCACCGTGTGTGTGGTGCACGAGTGTGTGCAGGATGAAGCCGCCGTGCCCGTGGTGCGTGTTGGTGACGGCACGAAGCACCACGCCGGGGACGGGCACGTGCCGGAGGCCGAGGCGTGCGAGTGGACGATGGTCAAGAAAAAAAGGAAGAATAAGGAGACCAAGAAGGCGACCATGTCCGAAGGGGACGAGGTGAAGGTGAAAGAAGTGAAGGTGACGGAGGCGAAGGTGACCTCAGAGTGTGAGGCGCCACGGAAGGTGAAGATGAAGGTGAACCAAGGCCGCACAACAGTAGGTAACAAGGCCCACCGCGTACAGGGTCGGGGTATTCGTGCGCAGGCCGCGGCAGGCTCCGTGCGACAGTCTTGGAGTGAGCAGGTTGTAGAGTCCTGCCTCACAGTGGCGCCGGCCATGCGGCACCATATCATCGGCCCCAAGGGCACCACCATCACCAAGATTGAGGCGCAGTGCCGCGGCGTGCGGGTCAGCGTCCCGCCCCCGAAGGACCTCCAGAACCACACCGTGAGGGTGCGAGGTCCTGCGGGCCAGGTGGCGGCGGCAGTGTCGTGCCTGGAGGCCGTGCTGCAGAGGGAGCAGCACGTGGTGGCCTCCGTGAGGGTGGAGCCACACCAGCGGCGTCACATCATCGGGCCTGGGGGCGCCACCCTCACCACGCTGCACACACACTTCCCGCACGTGCAGGTGAAGGTACCGCGGCACCACGACCACAAAGCACGCAACGTATGCGTGCACGGCCCACGGGGCAGCGTGGCGCAGGCCGTGTCCTGCATCAACGACATCCTGCACCAGGCGGAGGCCAAGGACAAGGCCCGACCACCACCACCACCAAGCCATCACCACAAACACTGTGGCGGCGGCTGAACGATCACCAAAACAAAACAAACGAACTGTTTTGACAATATTAATGAACAATGTTAATGGATTATTTATTGAATTATGAAAAAAAAGGAAGAGTTTTATTTTCGTCATTAGGATGTACAGTCCTGTCTCATTGGTTTAATTATTGGTACTTTTTTGGTTTGTTTGTTTAGTTGATAGTGTAGAGGAGGGAGGCTCTCTCTCTCTCTCTCTCTCTCTCTCTCTCTCTCTCTCTCTCTCTCTCTCTCTCTCTCTCTCTCTCTCTCTCTCTCTCTCTCTCTCTCTCTCTCTCTCTCTCTCTCATCTACGCTCTATGCTTCCCACCCTCTCTATTTGCATGCAGCATTTTTCTTCCTTGTCTTCATCCTTTATCCTTCTCTCTTTTTCCTCCTCCCTTCATCCATTCCTCTTCTGTATCTATTTACTCCTTCCCTACCTCTGTGTATTTCAATTTACCTGCATAGCGACGAAGTGAGAGTGGTAGTAGTGGTAGTAGTAGTGGTAGTAGTAGTAGTAGTAGTAGTAGTAGTATAGTAGTAGTAGTAGTAGTAGTAGTAGTAGTAGTAGTAGTAGTAGTAATAGTAGTAGTAGTGTAGTAGTAGTAGTAGTGGTAGTAGTAGACCTTTTGTATAATTCATATCCTGTGTTATTTTACAATACAATGATTGGAAAATAAATACATTTTCAGTAGTGTTGGTGGTAATCCATAAAAATACATTCGTTTCCCCTCACCGCCACTCTAATTTCAAAGCTTTGGATGTATTTGTTATATTATTTGTTTCATTTATTTAACTATACACCTATGCAATCATTTATTCATTCATTTATATTTATTTATTTAGTTATATATTCACCTATTTCATTTAGTTACTTATACAATTTTCTCTATATTTATTTGTTCATTTTCTATCATGTGTGTGTGACTTATTATTATTATTATTATTATTATTATTATTATTATTATTTATATAAGGTATCCCGTCTGAGCTCTTGATCAGCTTATATTAATGACTTATCCTGTAGTGGCCAGGTCAAGGATAGAATTTATCTTCCTATCCACTTACCTATCCACTTACCTATAATCTACTTATCTATCCACTTATTTCTATTATATTTTATTCCTTTATTTCTATTAATCAATTTATCAAAACTTCTCTAGTTCCATTATATTTCACTTACTATATTAACTTTCTATCTATAAATCCTACAAAATTTTAAGTCAATCAAAAAAAAATTTAGATCACAAAAAGAACAAAGACGCATCGCTCACATTGGTGGTCATCGCGTGACGTCACAGGAGAAGCCGTGACGTCAGCAGCGCTTGGTAGGACTCTCAATAAAAACGAGGCGGTAAGGCGATTTACTCTCAGTGGGAGAAGAGCGTCAACGGAGAGCTGTTAAACCTTTTCCTGTGAGCCCCAGCATCGAAGGGGTAAAAAACACCACCACCACCACCACCACCACCACTTCTATTACTGCAGTCACAAATAATTCTGATTTACGCAGGGAAACAGAGAATGGTGTAAATGAATGAAATGTACAAATATAATACTGGGAAAAGATATGTAGGTGTTGAAATAGGAAAAAATGACGTAAATGTTATTAATCTAGGAAAAGTTTTATGTTGCACACATTATTTTTTTTTTTTTTTGTGAGGTAGGAAAATGTGTTCAAAGGGAGTTAGTGAAAATGTGGAAATAATATATAAAAGGGAAGAGTACGAGAGAAAAGGTAGTGTGATATTCATTTATATATATAATTAATGGTATGAAATAAGGAAAAATACAAAGAATTCATGTATTACAACACAAAAAATATAAGTTGATTAAATAGAATACCTTATCTATTTGTACTCTCTCTATATCAATCTATCTATCTATTTATCTATCTGTCTATCAATTTATCAATCTTCAACTTCCTACAAACAGGTAAATTAATGCATTACCTGGCTGTGTTACCTTAAACTCCCACCAAGAATCGAACCCAGGTGAAGATTGAACAACTGAACAATTATAGAAATTAAATACCATCAAGTTGAATATACTCTAAAAAAAAAAACGATAAATTAACACGATAAAAAAAGAATATTGGATAGTTTCAGGAATAGTGTAAAATTAATATTAATAAAAAAAAGAATATATATAATGTAATATAGAGAAAAATTCGTATTCCAAATCAGTTTCTAAAATCTGACAGAGAAAAGAATTTGGAAAGAATATTTGACTCTTTTTCAAGATAATCCGATTGACAAAAATAATAAATAAATTAATACCTAACCGGCTTCCCTCTGCATGCATGTGTGTGTGTGTGTGTGCGTGTGTGTGGTGTGTGTGTTGTGTGTGTGTGTGTGTGCGTGTGCGTGTGTGTGTGTGTGTTGTGTGTAAATCATCAATACAACAATAAAACAACGTAAGCCCAATAGAGCAAAAGTACACGATTTATACACGCAAAATAATATTGAAAAATCCAAGGGAAAAAAAAATAAATAAATATATAAATAAAAGTAAATAATTCAAATAAAACAATACATATAACAAGAGGAGGAGGAGGAGGAGGAGGAGAAAGAGGAGAAGAAGAAGGAGAAGAAGAGGAGGAGGAAGAAGAGGAAGAAGAAGAGGAGGAGGAGGAGGAATTGAGGGTATGTGACTCATGGAAAAGTGTTGCCTTACGTTGGTCTGTCTGTCAAAAGAAGTTAAAATCCTACCAAGAAATTCCTACACACCACTGGGATGGAAGGAGGAGGAGGAGGAGGAGGAGGAGGAGGAGGAGGAGGAGGAGGAGGAGGAGGAGGAAGGGATGGCTTAGGAAATAGAGGAGAAGTAAGTTAAAGAAGAAGTGAAAGAGGAAGGGGAAAGAAATAGATAAAAGGGAAACAGAAAAGAAGAAAGAGGAGAGAGAAAGAAAAAAAAAAAGTGAAAGAGTAATAAGCAAGAAACAGAAGACAGAACGAAGAGGTAAAACAAAGGAAGAAAGAGTAAGCAGAACATGCAACAAAGGAGAAAATGGAAGAGAGAGAAGGAAGAAGAAAAGTAGGGAAGGAAGAAAGAAGGAAAGAAGTAACAAGAGTGAGAGAGAGATGAAAGAAGGACAGTTGAGAAGAAGAGATGGAGAGAAGAAAGGAGAGAGGGAAGGAGGGAGTGAGAGGGAAGACATTTTTTTGAGACATTCTTCAGATATTGCTAAAAGAATGTTTGGATTCTTGTCTTGTGTAGTGACATTAGTATCTCTTATAACCTATCTTTACTCTCTCTCTCACTCTCTCACTCTCTCTCTCTCTCTCTCTCTCTCTCTCTCTCTCTCTCTCTCTCTCTCTCGCTCTACCTCACTCACTCTACACAACTATTGAAACTCCATCAATTCGAACTATGATGATCACCCTCCACTCTAACTTCCCTCCATTCCTCCTCCTCCTCCTCCTTCTCCTCTCCCTTCCTCCCTTTCATGGACAAGTACAGGAAGGGAGGATCAAGGAGGAGAGGAGGGGAGTGGAGAGGAGAGCGGAACTCCTACTTGCTTGAAGGAGTGCCTAAGGGAGAGAAGGAGGGAAGGAGGGAAGGGTGATAGAGTAAGACGGTGAAGGAAGAAGGGAAGGGAAGGAGGGAAAGGAAGGAAGGAGAGACATGATATGATATTTTTTGTGTGTTGCTCCCTCATAGGTTAGGTTAGGTTAGGTTAGGTTACGTTAGGTTACGTTAGGTTAGGTTAGGTTAGGTTAGGTTAGGTTAGGTTAGGTTAGGTTAGATACAGCTATACAACAACGATAAAACCATAAGTAAAATAAACAATAAACACTCAATAAAGCATTAAATCATAACTGTAATGTAGTAAAAACGAGAAAATAGTTGGGTGCTTTTACATATAATTTGAGAGGGACACTTTTTTTTGGCCCGAGGACCCAGCCAGAGTCACACCTGAGGCACGGCGGTGAGTGGGTGGCGGCGTACCTGAATTTTAGTGCAAGATTTATGCAAAGGAGGTAGAAAGGGAGGACGAAATGTTGGGAGGAAGGGAGGGAAGGAGGGAGGGAGGGAGATGATTATACCTAGGAGAGTTCAGTGTATCTTTACTTGCTCTTTCTCTCTCTTTCTTTCTTTCTCTCTCTATCTCTCTCTATCTCTCTTTATCTCTCTCTCTCTCTCTCTCCCATTTACCTATCTACTCTCTTTAAACGTCGTTATTTCCCTATTTACATAGAGATAGAAAGAAAGGGAGAGAGAGAAAGTGAGAGGGAGTGAGGCAAACAGAAAAACAGAAACACACACACACACACACACACACACACACACA
>JAPQNM010000014.1:3577973-3582973 GCA_029783475.1 Metacarcinus magister | reverse complement strand
AAAAAAAGAGTAATAACTTTAGATAAACTCAATAATTTTAGAAGCCTACGAGGGTGTGTGGGGGGAGAGAGAGAGAGAGAGAGAGAGAGAGAGAGAGAGAGAGAGAGAGAGAGAGAGAGAGAGAGAGAGAGAGAGAGAGAGAGAGAGAGAGAGAGGCGTACTCTGCTTCAGTGACCCTCAGGCCTTGTTCCACCTCCCATCACCTTCCATTTCCATAACAATGCACAAGACTTAGTTACACGCCCCTCCCCTTCCCTCTTCCCCTCTTTTACCCTCACTCTCTCCTCCTCTTCCCCCCTTTTTTCCCCTCCCCTTCTCTCTTCCCTCTCCCCTCACCTCTACTCCCTTCACTCTCTCCCCTCTCATCTGTTCCCTCCCTTTCCCTCTTCCTCTTTCCCTCTCTTCCCCTTACTCTACCCCCCTCTTCCCCTCACTCTCTCCCCTTTTCCCGCCACTCTTCCCCCTCCCCCCCCCCTCCTCCCCCTCCCCCAAAAATGACCCCCCCTCCTTTCCCCTCACAGAAAACGAAGGCTGTTTAATCGAGAGGAGGGAAGAAATTAGCCCTGAAGGAAGGGCGCCTCAAGTTGATTCCTTTAGGATTAATGAGTCGAGTTGAATCGCTTTAAGAGGATTTTGTTGTTTGTTAGAGGTTCTCACGCACGCACGCACACACATACGCACACAGACATACACACACTTTTACGTACATAGATATATAAGTGAATTTATATAATTACGTTCTGGTTCGTTTGCTCTCGCTCTCGCTCTCTCTCTCTCTCTCTCTCTCTCTCTCTCTCTCTCTCTCTCTCTCTCTCTCTCTCTCTCTCTCTCTCTCTCTCTCTCATTTCAAAGGAAAGAGGGGGATTGGAGGCTGGAAGGGGGGAGGGGGAGGGACGGAGAGAAGGAATTACACGGGTACACACACACACACACACACACACACACACACACACACACACACACACACACACACACACACACACAAAGCGTTTGGTCTATTTCAGCATTTCTGTCTATCTGTCTGTATGTCTGTGTCTGTCTGTCTGTCTGTCTTGTTGTCCAACCGGCTCACTGTCTGTCTGTTTTACACTCTATCTATTTGTCTATGTCTCCCTCTCTCTCTCTCTCTCTCTCTCTCTCTCTCTCTCTCTCTCTCTCTCTCTCTCTCTCTCTCTCTCTCTCTCTCTCTCTCTCTCACAAACATCAGTAGCCGACTTGTGACCCTCTGATATCTGCCCCTGTAATGATCACGTGCACACACACACACACACACACACACACACACACACACACACACACACACACACACATGTAAACAAAGAGGTCAGGAAAGGGAAGGAGAAGAGAGGAAAGGGAATGGTTTTGGAGAGGGAAGAAAAGGAGGAGGAGGAGGAGGAGGAGGAGGAGGAGGAGGAGGAGGAGGAGGAGGAGGACAAAAGCTTTAACAGGTGATCAACAAAACGAAGATAATTAAAGTTTGTGTTCACCAAAAAGAAAACTTCAATTAAGCTGAAAATAATATTACTAATGATCTGAGGGGAAGAAAGAAGGGGTGTGAAGGGAAAATTGAGGAGAGAGAGAGAGAGAGAGAGAGAGAGAGAGAGAGAGAGAGAGAGAGAGAGAGAGAGAGAGAGAGAGAGAGAGAGAGAGAGTAGTGGAGGTAAGTCATAAGGTCAAGTAGGGGAAGTTTTAAGGTCAGGTCAGCGAGTGAGGGGGAAAAGGTCATTTCAAATAGTTTACGGCTTCCCAAATAGCTTGTTAATGTCTTTTTGATCGCTCCTCACCACTACCACCACCACCACTACCCTCTCTCTCTCTCTCTCTCTCTCTCTCTCTCTCTCTCTCTCTCTCTCTCTCTGTCTCTGTCTCTGTCTCTGTCTCTGTCTCTGTCTATCTATTTATCTCTCCTTTCATCCACCAATTACATCCAACCACCAAAGTTTCCTTCACCAATCACATCTCTCTCTCTCTCTCTCTCTCTCTCTCTCTCTCTCTCTCTCTCTCTCTCTCTCTCTCTCTCTCTCTCTCTCTCTCACTTTTCACACAGGTAACGACTATTATCTTTACTGTTCATTCTTTCTCTCTTTTTATGGTTTGTTGAAGTAAGTGAAATGAATCTCGCCACTGGGGGAAAAAAATAGGGAAAAAAGTATGGGAAAAAAGTAAGGGAAAAAGTAAGGGGAAAAAAGTAAGGGGAAAAGTAAGGGGAAGGGGAAAAGTAAGAGGAAAAGAAAGAGGAAAAGCAAGAGGAAAAGAAAGGGGAAAAGGAAGGAAAAAAGTAAAGGTAACACGTAAGAGGGAAAAGTAAGAAAAAATTAAAGACAAAAGTAAGGAAAGAAATCAGAAAGAAAATAGGAATAAAAAAGAAATAGTAAACAAACACCTATGAATGTTCCTGTAATCAACTCAATTCCTTTCTTCCTCACTCACTCACTCCCTTTACTTTTTTCCCTTTTTCTTTTTTTCCTTCCTTCTTTCCTTTCTCAATGGGGGAAAAAAGTAATAGGGAAATACACGTTAAAGAAAAATAAAGTGTAACACATGAATACAAGTGTAATCAATTATTTCCCTTTCTTCCCCAACACAGAGAGAGAGAGAGAGAGAGAGAGAGAGAGAGAGAGAGAGAGAGAGAGAGAGAGAGAGAGAGAGAGAGAGAGAGAGAGAGAGAGAGAGAGAGAGAGAGAGAGAGAGTGAGTTACGTTTAGTTAGGTTAATTTTTTTTTAAATAATAATAATTGTGCCATCGCTAAGTAAAACAATCAACAACAACAACATGGCGGGGCTCGGATGAGTTCACTTCCCACCACCGGAAGTCAAGCTTGCCATGATCATATAATAGTTGTTATTCATTTCAACAACAAATCAGGCTTCGAAATACTCAAATGTACAAAAAAAAAATTAATTATAATATGTAATAGAAAAAATAAATAATAGGAAACGGCAATAAGGAAATGTTCAGCACACTTAATATGGTTGTCTGTACGCGTCTACCACTCACAAAACAGCCACAATTACAATATAAAAAAAATACCTACAAAAAAGTATTCACTCTTATAAAAGTATAGAGAACACAATAAATACATGATAGCAAGGCATATAACGTAATAAAATAAGCACAAAACCAGAGGCAATACAAGGTTGGTAACGCAGTGAAGCTTCTGGAAGGTGAACCCGACACACACACGCGCGCGCGCACACACAGGCGCGCACACACCCAGGCGTTCCTCCGCCCACTTCACTTCACTACATCTGGTAAGCATTTACACACTACTATATAACACATAATGAGCCAAACATACCTTATAAACGCCGTCAGGTCAGCCTACGCCTCCTCGTCCGGTAATTAACGCACAATTGTAACACACTTGATAGCGACCACCCCGCGTGCAGTCCTAGGAGGGTCTGAGCGGAACAGCCAATCAGCTTCACTGGAAAAATAACAATAATTAGGCTATTTATTGTTTTAAAGGCTAGGCTAGGCTAGGCTAGGTAAGGTTAATTTATGCTAGGCTAGGTTAGGATAATTTAGGTTGAAATTGGTTTAGTTTAGTAAGGTTACGTTAAGTTAGGTTAATTTGGAAAAAAAAATAAATAATTGTGCCATTGGAAAGTAAAACAATCAACAACAACAACATGGCGGGGCTCGGATGAGTTCACGTCCCGCTCCCGGAAGTCAAGGTTGTCCTGGTCATAGTAGTTATTATTCATTTCCACTACAAATCAGTCTTCGAAACACTCATGGAATAAAAAATAACAATGAAATGTAATAAATCACCACCAATAATAGCACACGGTAATACAGGAAATATTCACCACACTTCAAATGGCGGACTGCGCGTCTCTCTCCCTCACACAACGCAGCGACCATTACTGTATAAAAATTTTAAAAAACTACAAAAAAGCATTCACACTTACAAAAATATTAGGAACACAATATATATATGATAGCAAGGCAAATAAAGTAATAAAATAAGCACATGACCATAGGTAATACAAGGTTAGTAAAGCAGCGAAGCTTCTAGGTGCGCGAGTGAATCCCCGACACACGCGCACACCGGCGCACGCAGACAGGCGAGCACATGTTCGTCCCTCCACTCCACTCCACTCCACTCCACTCCAATACCTCTGTCAATCACTTTAACACTACAATATAATACATAATGAGTTAAACAAACCTTATTAACGCCGTCAGGTCAGCCTACGCCTCCTGGTCCGGTTTTTAAAGCACAATTATTAAAGCCACTTGACAGCGGCCACCCCACATGAAGTCTCACGCCGCTCTGAGGCCGCCGCAAGGCACCGGCCAATCAGCTTCCGGCTGCCCTTAGTGACGTCATCTGCATTCATTACCAAAGCTGTGCCTTCGGAAACACATACATGCAATTATTATATTGCACCACTTAACCGAACGCAGAAATTAATGTATAGTCACTCAGATATGTCATAAAGGTTATAAAGTATATTGTTGAGTTAATATGTATTCATAAAATCCAGTATCTTGTGATTTATAAGAGTTTGAGGAGTAATTCAAAGTCAATTCTCCGCACATTCAAACAAGTGAGAATCCATCAATCAGCGATCGAGTTTGCAGTCCCTTCCAGAAGCTTGGGGATTAAAAAAAAAAAAAAAAAGAAGAATATTTCCTCGTAGCCAGACATTTAAAAATTGGAATTTAAATCACCAGCCATACATACTACATCATATTTAAAGTTACCGTAACACTTTTAAAGGTTAATTAACAGTCTGGCAGAAGTGTGTGCTAGCAATAAGGCGAGGAAGGACAGCAGTGGTAATATTTTTGATGCCTAGGCCGCCATGTTTCCGCCATCCCTCCTTCCCTCCTCCCTCACGCTTCCTCCTCACTCACTCATCACTCCACTTCACATTTCTATTCTCCTCATCATTACCAGCACCAGGAATATGATAAATTATTAGTTTTCATTAGGATTAGTTCATTAATGTACTTTATATCAATAGAGTTTGTCTTTCTTTATCGATAG
>JAPQNM010000014.1:3550473-3575473 GCA_029783475.1 Metacarcinus magister | reverse complement strand
ACAATAAGAAGTGTATTAATAGCAAAATGTAAAATAATTGTATGCTCTCTTTCTCTTTTTTATCTCTCTTTCTCTCTCTCTAGGAATTTGTTACTTAAAGAAATGTATTACTAGCAAAATGCATAATATAGTAGTATGCTCTCTCTCTTTCTTCCTTTCTTTCTTTCTTTCTTTTTTTTCTCTCTCCACATCTAACAAAACCGATAGGAATTCTAATTTTGCAAGGCAGAATCACCTTCTTAAGAACGAGAGAGAGAGAGAGAGAGAGAGAGAGAGAGAGAGAGAGAGAGAGAGAGAGAGAGAGAGAGAGAGAGAGAGAGAGAGAGAGAAAGAGAGAGAGAGAGATACCCCTTAACGCTCTACATGGGGAAGACATTGGAAAAGTTGCAAATTATTAGGAGGCTTGCGAGATCTCCAGAATCAGCTGACACATATGTTTAGTCTCGGGTGGTAATATTGCCATTCTTCGCCGACTTTCAATACCAATTCTTGCATACTTGCGCTGCTGTACTGAATAATAGCACCGTGACCTAGAGTAATTTGCATATACTCGTAAGTCTGCATGGGAAGGGATACGTGTGTGTGTGTGTGTGGGTGTGTGTGTGTGTGTGTGTGTGTGTGTGGGGGGGTGTGTGTGTGTGTGTGTGTGTGTGTGTGTGTGTGTGTGTGTGTGTGTGTGTGTGTTTTCTTCCCTTATCCTCATCCTCGCTTGCCTACTGACGATGCAAGATTTGGGTCCCGGCGTGAAATTAAGGCAAAACCAGCTATCTTCTCTGCCTAATTTATTCACACACACACACACACACACACACACACACACACACACACACACACACACACACACACACACACACACACACACACATCTACAAAATCACAACACAAACTTACACACATCAAACTGAATAATCACTGAATCTAAACAAGCCTTAACCGAAACGTACGACACTTTCAACATGAGGTACGAGGCGTCAATATCGCGTTTGTCGACTCAACATTCCTGGAGAGCAATGCAACACGGAACTCACTCACTCACTCTACCTGTCACTTCTCCCTGGATGATTGAAACGCAGGGGGAAAGAAGAAAAAAAACAGTATTCGAACCTTCATTTTCCTAAGACGATGAAAACATGAATTGAAACTTGCTACGAGGTATTGAATGTTATATACACAGATTCGTTTTACTCTTAGAATCAACAAACTGAGCCTAGCGTTAGAACTACATTGGAACTAAACAAAAATCATCATCTAAGAAGAAAATGTAATAATAATAATAACAGTAGTAGTAGTAGTAGTAAACAGAGTGCAAAAGTCGTAGGGTCACGTCTTTACAACGGCACACTATGTTAACCGAAGCACCATGTGGCGGAAAATGGTCGTTGTGATTGTTACTAACTCATAAACGTACAATAAACACCACAGTAAGAAGACGGTGATGACAGTGTAGCCAGACTCACAGGCGCCGGGGAGCCACACTGTAGCCAACACGGACGCTCACCCTACACCAGCCGAGCATGCAATTCCCTACTAATTAGCAATATTAACGCCTTCATTTGTTTCAGTCAAGGCCACATTACCATAGCAGAGGCAGTGGGAAGCGCGGTGTTGTGGTAGGTGGTACATAGTGGTCTGTATGTATGTACCTTCCGTGGAAAACCTGCGGGGGTGCAAGACAGTACCTAGAGTGTAAGGGAATGTGAGAATTATACGAGATGGATAACTCACCGCTGCTTTTACACTACGGCGAAGATAGAACATGTACTATAGCTCTGAATTCAACCATTACGTACTGCGAAAGTGAGAGAAAGGACTGTATGTGAATATGTGTGTCTAGGAGGAGTAATAATCGTGAAAATTATCAGGTTTCAAAGTCACATATTTCTCCCGACTGGACGCGTCTGCCTCCCTCCCTCCCTCGGTCATAATCTAATGTAACAGACACACACCTTGGGCTTCACCTGACCTATTTCTGACACTCGTACAACCCTCGCTCACACACCCACCCATCCTTGACTCGGCAGCTGTACTACTGAACACCTCTCACCATACCCCCACCCCACCCCATCACATCCCATCACATCCTTTTCATCTTTAGCTAAACACACAACTCAGCTCGTTTCTACCTCCTTCCTCCCGTTGGTACTCTCCTTACCTCCCATTCCCTATCACTCCTTCCTCTTCCTCCTCCACCTCCACCTCCCTTCTCCCCATGGCACTCCCCTCCCCTATCACTTCTTCCTCTTCCTCCTCCACCTCCACCTCCTCTCCTCTCCAACAAGCGACTACGTTGTACGGTTTCTAGGCATGCTGCTCCGAATTCACTTTGTCGTTTCGTATTAATGAAACAAAAACTAACCGGTGCTTCCGTTACTGATTCGGATGCGGTTATCATTTGTTTTTCTATCTCGTAACCGAAAACATAGATGATAGTAGTGATGTGTGTGTGTGTGTGTGTGTGTGTGTGTGTGTGTGTGTGTGTGTGTGTGTGTGTGTGTGTGTGTGTGTGTGTGTGTGAAGGAGATTTAGCGAAGTATTGCGGTTTGTGTGATTCCCTGCATCTTTGAGTCTGTGAGAGAGAGAGAGAGAGAGAGAGAGAGAGAGAGAGAGAGAGAGAGAGAGAGAGAGAGAGAGAGAGAGAGAGAGAGAAATGAACAAAAAAAAAACCTTCTCATACTTACCCACACACACACACACACACACACACACATAAGAAAAAAAAAATTCCCGAAACCTAGGAACACACAGTGACATCAAGAATATTAAATAAGAAGAGAAAAATGAAGGAAAAATGCCCGTTCTTATTAGATTTCCGTGCGAGACCTGGAAGGATTTTGAAGGTCTAATTAGCCTCGGGAGCAGAAGACCACAACCGTTAATCAGATGCAATGAGAGAGGATCACCGTCAGCTTGCTTCTCTAATGAGTCGACACAAACACTGCATTTTCCTTTTCTATTAGTTTTTTTTTTTTTAGTTATGCATTTTTTTGTAGATATGATTATGTATAGAAAATTGGAAAAGGTTGTGTTACTGTTTTTCCTTCATATGGAGTTTGGTTTATTTTTGGTTACTCGTTATTAATTATTATGATTGATTGAAGATAATGGGAAACTCCACCACCATTTACCTTGTTTTTTTATTTTATTTATTTAGTCATACTAGTAAAATACATACAATGGACAGTAAAAAAATTAATACCCCACCATCGTTTTCTTAGAGACCCAAATTTGCCGTATCTTTCCTCTATTTTTTCCCCACAGATCTTTCCTCCGTCGATATCATCATTGAAGTGACCTAAATAACCTAACATTTCATTCCTGTATCCAAGTCACAGAAAAGAGATAAAACAGAGGAATGCAACGTGTATTTCCGATATGCAAAATGTCATCAGTTTCACTCCTTTCTAAACCATTAATTAAATCATTGCAACATTCTTAAGGACGGAAACTTTGAAAGATAAAAGTATAAAACAAAATAACATGATCTTTTGTCTAGCATCATTGCACTTAGTCGTTAAAAGCATATTGAGGAAGCACGAAGTTCACTCTAAGTTCATTATCGTCTTCTCCTTTACAGACTCACGCTAATGTCTAATGCACTTCAGAAAGACATGAAGGACGAGACTCCTAAGTTAAGACGTGAGACTTGATGGAGCGTGGCGAGAGTTCGAGACAGAAGAGACAAGGTGAGGTGGTGAGGTGTGGTGATGCTATAATACTCTCGTGGTGGAGACATGCTTGGTGATTGGTATTGTTGTTGTGAGTATAGTATTAAAGTATATAGTATTAGTATAGTATTATAATAGTATAGTAGTATAATATTAGTATAATAGTATAGTATTATAGTATTAAAGTATATAGTATTAGCGAGTGTATATGATATGTGGTCCTGTTTAGTCATACGTCTGGCAATGCGCCCAACCTAACCTCACCTTCTTTACTCTTGCATACTGATACCACGCCCTTACCATCACTTCATATTCATTATTATTATTATTGTTATATTATTTATTCATCATTATGGTGGTGGTGGTGGTGGTGGTGGTGGTGGAACTTCATACAACAATGAAGGAAGGGAAGGTAATATACATTGAAAATGAGGAGGAAATTTATGTTTTTATATAAATATTAAGTTTCATTTTACTGCGTAATTATTAGCCATAGAACAAATATTCATAATATCAGTTTTACAGTTTAATTAGCTGTATCAGATGCTGCAATGATATTTCCAATATCTCTAATAGCTTTCGGGAAAATGAGGAGGAAAGTCATGTTTATATATAAATATTAAGTTTCATTTTACTGCGTAATTATTAGTCATAGAACAAATATGCATAATATCAGTTGTACAGTTGAAATAGGTGTATCAGATGATGAAGTGATATTTCCAATATCTCTAATATGTTTCGAGAAAACGAGGAAGAAAGTAATTTAAAAAAAGTAAAATTCAGTATTTATTAGTACTAGTGGAAATATTCATAATGACAGTAGTAGATTTTAATTAAGTATATCAGATGCTGCAATAATATTTCAAATATCTCTAATAGCTTTCGGGAAAATGAGGAGGAAAATCATGTTTTTATGTAAAAATTAAGTTTCATTTTACTGCATAATTATTAGTCATAGAACAAATATTCATAAGGACAGTTGTAATGTTTAATTAGGTGTATCAGATGCTGCAATGATATTTCCAATATCTCCAATAGCTTTCGAGAAAATTAGGAGGACAGTTATGTTTTTATATAAATATTAAGTTTCATTTTACTGCGTAATTATTAGCCATAGAACAAATATTCATAATATCAGTTTTACAGTTTAATTAGCTGTATCAGATGCTGCAATGATATTTCCAATATCTCTAATAGCTTTCGGGAAAATGAGGAGGAAAGTCATGTTTATATATAAATATTAAGTTTCATTTTACTGCGTAATTATTAGTCATAGAACAAATATTCATAATGACAGTTGTACAGTTTAATTAGGTGTATCAGATGCTGCAATGATATTTCCAATATCTCTAATAGCTTTCGAGAAAATGAGGAGGAAAGTCATGTTTTTAAACAAATATTAAGTTTCATTTTACTGCGTAATTATTAGTCATAGAACAAATATTCATAATATCAGTTGTACAGTTTAATTAGGTCTATCAGATGCTGCAATTATATTTCCAATATCTCTAATAGCTTTCAAGAAAATGACGAGGAAAGTCATGTTTTATATAAAAATACGGTTTTATTTTACTGCGTAATTATTAGTCATAGAACAAATATTCATAATATCAGTTGTACAGTTGAAATAGGTGTATCAGATGATGCAGTGATATTTCCAATATCTCTAATATGTTTCGAGAAAACGAGGAAGAAAGTAATTTTAAAAAAAGTAAAATTCAGTATTTTTTAGTACTAGTGGAAATATTCATAATGACAGTAGTAGATTTTAATTAAGTATATCAGATGCTGCATTAATATTTCAAATATCTCTAATAGCTTTCGAAAAAATGAGGAGGAAAGTCATGTTTTTATGTAAAAATTAAGTTTCATTTTACTGCGTAATTATTAGTCATAGAACAAATATTCATAATGACAGTTGTACAGTTTAATTAGGTGTATCAGATGCTGCAATGATATTTCCAATATCTCCAGTAGCTTTCGAGAAAATGAGGAGGAAATTTATGTTTTTATATAAATATTAAGTTTCATTTTACTGCGTAATTATTAGCCATAGAACAAATATTCATAATATCAGTTTTACAGTTTAATTTGCTGTATCAGATGCTGCAATAATATTTCCAATATCTCTAATAGCTTTCGGGAAAATGAGGAGGAAAGTCATGTTTATATATAAATATTAAGTTTCATTTTACTGCGTAATTATTAGTCATAGAACAAATATTCATAATGACAGTTGTACAGTGTAATTAGGTGTATCAGATGCTGCAATGATATTTCCAATATCTCTAATAGCTTTCGGGAAAAGGAGGAGGAAAGTCATGTTTTTATATAAATATTAAGTTTCATTTTACTGCGTAATTATTAGTCATAAAACAAATATTCATAATTACAGTTGTACAGTTTAATTAGGTGTATCAGATGCTGCAATGATATTTCCAATATTTTTAATAGCTTTCGGGAAAATGAGGAGGAAAGTCATGTTTTTATATAAATATTAAGTTTAATTTTACTGCGTAATTATTAGTCATAGAACAAATATTCATAATGAGCGTTGTACAGTTTAATTAGGTCTATCAGATGCTGCAATGATATTTCCAATATCTCTAATAGCTTTCGAGAAAATGAGGAGGAAATTCATGTTTTTATATAAATATTAAGTTTCATTTTACTGCGTAATTATTAGTCATAGAACAAATATTTTAATGACAGTTGTACAGTTTAATTAGGTCTATCAGATGCTGCAATGATATTTCCAATATCTGTAATAGCTTTCGAGGAAATGAGGAGAAAAGTTGTTTATATTAAAATATTAAGTTTCATTTTACTGAGTAATTATTAGTCATAGAACAAATATTCATAATGAGCGTTGTACAGTTTAATTAGGTGTATCAGATGCTGTAATGATATTTCCAATATCTCTAATAGCTTTCGGGAAAAAGAGGAGGAAAGTCATGTTTTTAAATAAATATTAAGTTTAATTTTACTGCGTAATTGTTAGTCATAGAACAAATATTCATAATGACAGTTGTACAGTTTAATTAGGTGTATCAGATGCTGCAATGATATTTCCAATATCTCTAATAGCTTTCGGGAAAATAAGGAGGAAAACCATGTTTTTATATATAGATTAAGTTTCATTTTACTGCGTAATTATTAGTCATAGAACAAATATTCATAATATCAGTTGTACAGTTTAATTAGGTCTATCAGATGCTGCAATTATATTTCCAATATCTCTAATAGCTTTCAAGAAAATGACGAGGAAAGTCATGTTTTATATAAAAATACGGTTTTATTTTACTGCGTAATTATTAGTCATAGAACAAATATTCATAATATCAGTTGTACAGTTGAAATAGGTGTATCAGATGATGCAGTGATATTTCCAATATCTCTAATATGTTTCGAGAAAACGAGGAAGAAAGTAATTTTAAAAAAGTAAAATTCAGTATTTATTAGTACTAGTGGAAATATTCATAATGACAGTAGTAGATTTTAATTAAGTATATCAGATGCTGCAATAATATTTCAAATATCTCTAATAGCTTTCGAGAAAATGAGGAGGAAAGTCATGTTTTTATGTAAAAATTAAGTTTCATTTTACTGCGTAATTATTAGTCATAGAACAAATATTCATAATGACAGTTGTACAGTTTAATTAGGTGTATCAGATGCTGCAATGATATTTCCAATATCTCTAATAGCTTTCGAGAAAATGAGGAGGAAAGTTATGTTTTTATATAAATATTAAGTTTCATTTTACTGCGTAATTATTAGCCATAGAACAAATATTCATAATATCAGTTTTACAGTTTAATTAGCTGTATCAGATGCTGCAATGATATTTCCAATATCTCTAATAGCTTTCGGGAAAATGAGGAGGAAAGTCATGTTTATATATAAATATTAAGTTTCATTTTACTGCGTAATTATTAGTCATAGAACAAATATTCATAATGACAGTTGTACAGTTTAATTAGGTGTATCAGATGCTGCAATGATATTTCCAATATCTCTAATAGCTTTCGGGAAAAGGAGGAGGAAAGTCATGTTTTTATATAAATATTAAGTTTCATTTTACTGCGTAATTATTAGTCATAGAACAAATATTCATAATTACAGTTGTACAGTTTAATTAGGTGTATCAGATGCTGCAATGATATTTCCAATATTTTCTAATAGCTTTCGGGAAAATGAGGAGGAAAGTCATGTTTTTATATAAATATTAAGTTTAATTTTACTGCGTAATTATTAGTCATAGAACAAATATTTATAATTTCAGTTTTACAGTTTAATTAGGTCTATCAGATGCTGCAATGATATTTCCAATATCTCTAATAGCTTTCGAGAAAATGAGGAGGAAATTCATGTTTTTAAACAAATATTAAGTTTCATTTTACTGCATAATTATTAGTCATAAAACAAATATTTTAGTGACAGTTGTACAGTTTAATTAGGTGTATCAGATGCTGCAATGATATTTCCAATATCTGTAATAGCTTTCGAGGAAATGAGGAGAAAAGTTGTTTATATTAATATATTAAGTTTCATTTTACTGAGTAATTATTAGTCATAGAACAAATATTCATAATGAGCGTTGTACAGTTTAATTAGGTGTATCAGATGCTGTAATGATATTTCCAATATCTCTAATAGTTTTCGGGAAAAAGAGGAGGAAAGTCATGTTTTTAAATAAATATTAAGTTTAATTTTACTGCGTAATTATTAGTCATAGAACAAATATTCATAATGACAGTTGTACAGTTTAATTAGGTGTATCAGATGCTGCAATGATATTTCCAATATCTGTAATAGCTTTCGAGGAAATGAGGAGAAAAGTTGTTTATATTAAAATATTAAGTTTCATTTTACTGAGTAATTATTAGTCATAGAACAAATATTCATAATGAGCGTTGTACAGTTTAATTAGGTGTATCAGATGCTGCAGTGATATTTCCAATATCTCTAATAGCTTTCGGGAAAATAAGGAGGAAATCCATGTTTTTAAATATAGATTAAGTTTCATTTTACTGCGTAATTATTAGTCATAGAACAAATATTCATAATATCAGTTGTACAGTTTAATTAGGTCTATCAGATGCTGCAATTATATTTCCAATATCTCTAATAGCTTTCAAGAAAATGACGAGGAAAGTCATGTTTTTATATAAAAATACGGTTTTATTTTACTGCGTAATTATTAGTCATAAGACAAATATTCATAATATCAATTGTACAGTTGAATTAGGTGTATCAAATGATGCAATGATATTTCCAATATCTCTAATAGCTTTCGAGAAAACGAGGAAGAAAATAATTTTAAAAAAAGTAAAATTCAGTATTTATTAGTACTAGTGAAAATATTCATAATGACAGTAGTAGATTTTAATTAGGTCTATCAGATGCTGCAATAATATTTCAAATATCTCTAATAGCTTTCGAGAAAATGAGGAGGAAAATCATGTTTTTATATAAATATTAAGTTTCATTTTACTGCGTCATTATTAGTCATAGAACAAATATTCATAATGACAGTTGTACAGTTTAATTAGGTGTATCAGATGCTGCAATGATATTTCCAATATCTCTAATAGCTTTCGAGAAAATGAGGAGGAAAACATGTTTTTATATAAAAATTAAGTTTCATTTTACTGCGTAATTATTAGTCATAGAACAAATATTCATAATGACAGTTGTACAGTTTAATTAGGTGTATCAGATGCTGCAATGATATTTGAAATATCTCTAGTAGCTTTCGAGAAAGTGAGGAGGAAAGTCATGTTTTTATATAAATATTAAGTTTCATTTTACTGCGTAATTATTAGCCATAGAACAAATATTCATAATATCAAATGTACAGTTTCATTAGGTTTATCAGATGCTGCAATGATATTTCCAATATCTCTAATAGCTTTCGGGAAAATAAGGAGGAAATCCATGTTTTTAATATATATTAAGTTTCATTTTACTGCGTAATTATTAGTCATAGAAAAATATTCATAATATCAGTTGTACAGTTTAATTATTTGTATCAGCTGCTGCAATGATATTTCCAATATCTCTAATAGCTTTCGAGAAAATGAGGAGGAAAGTCATGTTTTTAAATAAATATTAAGTTTCATTTTACTGCGTAATTATTAGTCATAGAAAGAATATTCATAATATCAGTTGTACAGTTTAATTAGGTCTATCAGATGCTGCAATTATATTTCCAATATCTCTAATAGCTTTCAAGAAAATGACCAGGAAAGTCATTTTTTATATAAAAATACGGTTTTATTTTACTGCGTAATTATTAGTCATAGAACAAATATGCATAATATCAGTTGTACAGTTGAAATAGGTGTATCAGATGATGCAGTGATATTTCCAATATCTCTAATATGTTTCGAGAAAACGAGGAAGAAAGTAATTTTAAAAAAAGTAAAATTCAGTATTTATTAGTACTAGTGGAAATATTCATAATGACAGTAGTAGATTTTAATTAAGTATATCAGATGCTGCAATAATATTTCAAATATCTCTAATAGCTTTCGAGAAAATGAGGAGGAAAATCATGTTTTTATGTAAAAATTAAGTTTCATTTTACTGCATAATTATTAGTCATAGAACAAATATTCATAAGGACAGTTGTACAGTTTAATTAGGTGTATCAGATGCTGCAATGATATTTCCAATATCTCCAATAGCTTTCGAGAAAATTAGGAGGAAAGTTATGTTTTTATATAAATATTAAGTTTCATTTTACTGCGTAATTATTAGCCATAGAACAAATATTCATAATATCAGTTTTACAGTTTAATTAGCTGTATCAGATGCTGCAATGATATTTCCAATATCTCTAATAGCTTTCGGGAAAATGAGGAGGAAAGTCATGTTTATATATAAATATTAAGTTTCATTTTACTGCGTAATTATTAGTCATAGAACAAATATTCATAATGACAGTTGTACAGTTTAATTAGGTGTATCAGATGCTGCAATGATATTTCCAATATCTCTAATAGCTTTCGAGAAAATGAGGAGGAAAGTCATGTTTTTAAACAAATATTAAGTTTCATTTTACTGCGTAATTATTAGTCATAGAACAAATATTCATAATATCAGTTGTACAGTTTAATTAGGTCTATCAGATGCTGCAATTATATTTCCAATATCTCTAATAGCTTTCAAGAAAATGACGAGGAAAGTCATGTTTTATATAAAAATACGGTTTTATTTTACTGCGTAATTATTAGTCATTGAACAAATATTCATAATATCATTGTAGAGTTGAAATAGGTGTATCAGATGATGCAGTGATATTTCCAATATCTCTAATATGTTTCGAGAAAACGAGGAAGAAAGTAATTTTTAAAAAAGTAAAATGCAGTATTTATTAGTACTAGTGGAAATATTCATATTGACAGTAGTAAATTTTAATTAAGTATATCAGATGCTGCAATAATATTTCAAATATCTCTAATAGCTTTCGAGAAAATGAGGAGGAAAGTCATGTTTTTATGTAAAAATTAAGTTTCATTTTACTGCGTAATTATTAGTCATAGAACAAATATTCATAAGGACAGTTGTACAGTTTAATTAGGTGTATCAGATGCTGCAATGATATTTCCAATATCTCCAATAGCGTTCGAGAAAATTAGGAGGAAAGTTATGTTTTTATATAAATATTAAGTTTCATTTTACTGCGTAATTATTAGCCATAGAACAAATATTCATAATATCAGTTTTACAGTTTAATTAGCTGTATCAGATGCTGCAATGATATTTCCAATATCTCTAATAGCTTTCGGGAAAATGAGGAGGAAAGTCATGTTTATATGTAAATATTAAGTTTCATTTTACTGCGTAATTATTAGTCATAGAACAAATATTCATAATGACAGTTGTACAGTGTAATTAGGTGTATCAGATGCTGCAATGATATTTCCAATATCTCTAATAGCTTTCGAGAAAATGAGGAGGAAAATATGTTTTTATATAAATATTAAGTTTCATTTTACTGCGTAATTATTAGTCATAGAACAAATATTAATAATGACAGTTGTACAGTTTAATTAGGTGTATCAGATGCTGCAATGATATTTGAAATATCTCTAGTAGCTTTCGAGAAAGTGAGGAGGAAAGTCATGTTTTTATAGAAATATTAAGTTTCATTTTACTGCGTAATTATTAGCCATAGAACAAATATTCATAATATCAAATGTACAGTTTCATTAGGTGTATCAGATGCTGCAATGATATTTCCAATATCTCTAATAGCTTTCGGGAAAATAAGGAGGAAATCCATGTTTTTAAATATATATTAAGTTTCATTTTACTGCGTAATTATTAGTCATAGAAAAATATTCATAATATCAGTTGTACAGTTTAATTATTTGTATCAGCTGCTGCAATGATATTTCCAATATCTCTAATAGCTTTCGAGAAAATGAGGAGGAAAGTCATGTTTTTAAACAAATATTAAGTTTCATTTTACTGCATAATTATTAGTCATAGAAAGAATATTCATATTATCAGTTGTACAGTTTATTTAGGTCTATCAGATGCTGCAATTATATTTCCAATACCTCTAATAGCTTTGAAGAAAATGACGAGGAAAGTCATTTTTTATATAAAAATACGGTTTTATTTTACTGCGTAATTATTAGTCATAGAACAAATATGCATAATATCAGTTGTACAGTTGAAATAGGTGTATCAGATGATTCAGTGATATTTCCAATATCTCTAATATGTTTCGAGAAAACGAGGAAGAAAGTAATTTAAAAAAAAGTAAAATTCAGTATTTATTAGTACTAGTGGAAATATTCATAATGACAGTAGTAGATTTTAATTAAGTATATCAGATGCTGCAATAATATTTCAAATATCTCTAATAGCTTTCGAGAAAATGAGGAGGAAAATCATGTTTTTATATAAAAATTAAGTTTCATTTTACTGCATAATTATTAGTCATAGAACAAATATTCATAAGGAGAGTTGTACAGTTTAATTAGGTGTATCAGATGCTGCAATGATATTTCCAATATCTCCAATAGCTTTCGAGAAAATTAGGAGGAAAGTTATGTTTTTATATAAATATTAAGTTTCATTTTACTGCGTAATTATTAGCCATAGAACAAATATTCATAATATCAGTTTTACAGTTTAATTAGCTGTATCAGATGCTGCAATGATATTTCCAATATCTCTAATAGCTTTCGGGAAAATGAGGAGGAAAGTCATGTTTATATATAAATATTAAGTTTCATTTTACTGCGTAATTATTAGTCTTAGAACAAATATTCATAATGACAGTTGTACAGTTTAATTAGGTGTATCAGATGCTGCAATGATATTTCCAATATCTCTAATAGCTTTCGAGAAAATGAGGAGGAAAGTCATGTTTTTAAACAAATATTAAGTTTCATTTTACTGCGTAATTATTAGTCATAGAACAAATATTCATAATATCAGTTGTACAGTTTAATTAGGTCTATCAGATGCTGCAATTATATTTCCAATATCTCTAATAGCTTTCAAGAAAATGACGAGGAAAGTCATGTTTTATATAAAAATACGGTTTTATTTTACTGCGTAATTATTAGTTATAGAACAAATATTCATAATATCAGTTGTACAGTTGAAATAGGTGTATCAGATGATGCAGTGATATTTCCAATATCTCTAATATGTTTCGAGAAAACGAGGAAGAAAGTAATTTTAAAAAAAGTAAAATTCAGTATTTATTAGTACTAGTGGAAATATTCATAATGACAATAGTAGATTTTAATTAAGTATATCAGATGCTGCAATAATATTTCAAATATCTCTAATAGCTTTCGAAAAAATGAGGAGGAAAGTCATGTTTTTATGTAAAAATTAAGTTTCATTTTACTGCGTAATTATTAGTCATAGAACAAATATTCATAATGACAGTTGTACAGTTTAATTAGGTGTATCAGATGCTGCAAAAATATTTCCAATATCTCCAGTAGCTTTCAAGAAAATGAGGAGTAAATTTATGTTTTTATATAAATATTAAGTTTCATTTTACTGCGTAATTATTAGCCATAGAACAAATATTCATAATATCAGTTTTACAGTTTAATTAGCTGTATCTGATGCTACAATAATATTTCCAATATCTCTAATAGCTTTCGGGAAAATGAGGAGGAAAGTCATGTTTTTATATAAAAATTAAGTTTCATTTTACTGCGTAATTATTAGTCATAGAACAAATATTCATAATGACAGTTTTACAGTTTAATTAGGTGTATCAGATGCTGCAATGATAATTCCAATATCACTAATAGCTTTCGAGAAAATGAGGAGGAAAACATGTTTTTATATAAAAATTAAGTTTCATTTTACTGCGTAATTATTAGTCATAGAACAAATATTCATAATGACAGTTGTACAGTTTAATTAGGTGTATCAGATGCTGCAATGATATTTCCAATATCTCTAGTAGCTTTCGAGAAAATGAGGAGGAAAGTCATGTTTTTATAGAAATATTAAGTTTCATTTTACTGCGTAATTATTAGGCATAGAACAAATATTCATAATATCAAATGTACAGTTTCATTAGGTGTATCAGATGCTGCAATGATATTTCCAATATCTCTAATAGCTTTCGGGAAAATAAGGAGGAAATCCATGTTTTTAAATATATATTAAATTTCATTTTACTGCGTAATTATTAGTCATAGAAAAATATTCATAATATCAGTTAAACAGTTTAATTATTTGTATCAGCTGCTGCAATGATATTTCCAATATCTCTAATAGCTTTCGAGAAAATGAGGAGGAAAGTCATGTTTTTAAACAAATATTAAGTTTCATTTTACTGCGTAATTATTAGTCATAGAACAAATATTCATAATATCAGTTGTACAGTTTAATTAGGTCTATCAGATGCTGCAATTATATTTCCAATATCTCTAATAGCTTTCAAGAAAATGACGAGGAAAGTCATGTTATATATAAAAATACGGTTTTATTTTACTGCGTAATTATTAGTCATAGAACAATTATTCATAATATCAGTTGTACAGTTGAAATAGGTGTATCAGATGATACAGTGATATTTCCAATATCTCTAATATGTTTCGAGAAAACGAGGAAGAAAGTAATTTAAAAAAAAGTAAAATTCAGTATTTATTAGTACTAGTGGAAATATTCATAATGACAGTAGTAGATTTTAATTAAGTATATCAGATGCTGCAATAATATTTCAAATATCTCTAATAGCTTTCGAAAAAATGAGGAGGAAAGTCATGTTTTTATGTAAAAATTAAGTTTCATTTTACTGCGTAATTATTATTCATAGAACAAATATTCATAAGGACAGTTTTACAGTTTAATTAGGTGTATCAGATGCTGCAATGATATTTCCAATATCTCCAATAGATTTCGAGAAAATGAGGAGGAAATTTATGTTTTTATATAAATATTAAGTTTCATTTTACTGCGTAATTATTAGCCATAGAACAAATATTCATAATATCAGTTTTACAGTTTAATTAGCTGTATCAGATGCTGCAATGATATTTCCAATATCTCTAATAGCTTTCGGGAAAATGAGGAGGAAAGTCATGTTTATATATAAATATTAAGTTTCATTTTACTGCGTAATTATTAGTCATAGAACAAATATTCATAATGACAGTTGTACAGTGTAATTAGGTGTATCAGATGCTGCAATGATATTTCCAATATCTCTAATAGCTTTCGGGAAAAGGAGGAGGAAAGTCATGTTTTTATATAAATATTAAGTTTCATTTTACTGCGTAATTATTATTCATAAAACAAATATTCATAATTACAGTTGTACAGTTTAATTAGGTGTATCAGATGCTGCAATAATATTTCCAATATTTTTAATAGCTTTCGGGAAAATGAGGAGGAAAGTCATGTTTTTATATATATATTAAGTTTAATTTTACTGCGTAATTATTAGTCATAGAACAAATATTCATAATTTTAGTTTTACAGTTTAATTAGGTCTATCAGATGCTGCAATGATATTTCCAATATCTCTAATAGCTTTCGAGAAAATGAGGAGGAAATTCATGTTTTTATATAAATATTAAGTTTCATTTTACTGCGTAATTATTAGTCATAGAACAAATATTTTAATGACAGCTGTACAGTTTAATTAGGTGTATCAGATGCTGCAATGATATTTCCAATATCTGTAATAGCTTTCGAGGAAATGAGGAGAAAAGTTGTTTATATTAAAATATTAAGTTTCATTTTACTGAATAATTATTAGTCATAGAACATATATTCATAATGAGCGTTGTACAGTTTAATTAGGTGTATCAGATGCTGTAATGATATTTCCAATATCTCTAATAGCTTTCGGGAAAAAGAGGAGGAAAGTCATGTTTTTAAATAAATATTAAGCTTAATTTTACTGCGTAATTGTTAGTCATAGAACAAATATTCATAATGACAGTTGAACAGTTTAATTAGGTGTATCAGATGCTGCAATGATATTTCCAATATCTCTAATAGCTTTCGGGAAAATAAGGAGGAAATCCATGTTTTTAAATATAGATTAAGTTTCATTTTACTGCGTAATTATTAGTCATAGAACAAATATTCATAATATCAGTTGTACAGTTTAATTAGGTCTATCAGATGCTGCAATTATATTTCCAATATCTCTAATAGCTTTCAAGAAAATGACGAGGAAAGTCATGTTTTTATATAAAAATACGGTTTTATTTTACTGCGTAATTATTAGTCATAAGACAAATATTCATAATATCAATTGTACAGTTGAATTAGGTGTATCAGATGATGCAATGATATTTCCAATATCTCTAATAGCTTTCGAGAAAACGAGGAAGAAAATAATTTTAAAACAAGTAAAATTCAGTATTTATTAGTACTAGTGGAAATATTCATAATGACAGTAGTAGATTTTAATTAGGTCTATCAGATGCTGCAATAATATTTCAAATATCTCTAATAGCTTTCGAGAAAATGAGGAGGAAAACATGTTTTTATATAAAAATTAAGTTTCATTTTACTGCGTAATTATTAGTCATAGAACAAATATTCATAATGAAAGTTGTACAGTTTAATTAGGTGTATCAGATGCTGCAATGATATTTCCAATATCTCTAGTAGCTTTCGAGAAAATGAGGAGGAAAGTCATGTTTTTATAAAAATATTAAATTTCATTTTACTGCGTAATTATTAGCCATAGAACAAATATTCATAATATCAAATGTACAGTTTTATTAGGTGTATCAGATGCTGCAATGATATTTCCAATATCTCTAATAGCTTTCGGGAAAATAAGGAGGAAATCCATGTTTTTAAATATATATTAAGTTTCATTTTACTGCGTAATTATTAGTCATAGAAAAATATTCATAATATCAGTTAAACAGTTTAATTATTTGTATCAGCTGCTGCAATGATATTTCCAATATCTCTAATAGCTTTCGAGAAAATGAGGAGGAAAGTCATGTTTTTAAACAAATATTAAGTTTCATTTTACTGCGTAATTATTAGTCATAGAACAAATATTCATAATATCAGTTGTACAGTTTAATTAGGTCTATCAGATGCTGCAATTATATTTCCAATATCTCTAATAGCTTTCTAGAAAATGACGAGGAAAGTCATGTTTTATATAAAAATACGGTATTATTTTACTGCGTAATTATTAGTCATAGAACAAATATTCATAATATCAGTATTACAGTTGAAATAGGTGTATCAGATGATGCAGTGATATTTCCAATATCTCTAATATGTTTCGAGAAAACGAGGAAGAAAGTAATTTTAAAAAAAGTAAAATTCAGTATTTATTAGTACTAGTGGAAATATTCATAATGACAGTAGTAGATTTTAATTAAGTATATCAGATGCTGCAATAATATTTCAAATATCTCTAATAGCTTTCGAGAAAATGAGGAGGAAAGTCATGTTTTTATGTAAAAATTAAGTTTCATTTTACTGCGTAATTATTAGTCATAGAACAAATATTCATAATGACAGTTGTACAGTTTAATTAGGTGTATCAGATGCTGCAATGATATTTCCAATATTTCCAATATTTTCAATATCCAATATCTAATGCTAGCTAGAAGAGCCCGTCGCTGACGGCCGACGGAGCGACGGTTATATATTGCTGCCGGCGGTGATGCCAAACCGCAGTTATCGTACCGTAAAATTATCTATTGAATATCACATAAATACTCATAAGAACGGTAATTCTGATACATAAGACAATAGAAATTTGTAAATAATGATAAAAGTTGTTACACTGGCCTATACATCATATGTATATGCATGGGAATGATATAAAGTTCTTGGCACAGACGTCGTGCCGCAAACACAGGAGAGGGAGACGCTGCTGGCACATACGGTGTGCCGCAAGAACTGAATGGGTTAATAGATAAAAATAATAATAATGGTTTATATTTTTTACTGTGACAAATGTGATTATTATTATTATTATTATTATTAATATTATTATTATTATTATTATTATTATTATTATTATTATTATTATATATATATCACTATAATTATTATTATTATTATTACTATTATTATTATTATTATTATTATTATTATTATTATTATTACTTTTGTTATTACTACTTTTATTATTATTACTTTTATTATTATTATTATTGTTGTTTTTATAAACCAAATATTACTCACAATCCGTATTACCTCTCCATCTTGTGTGTGTGTGTGTGTGTGTGTGTGTGTGTGTGTGTGTGTGTGTGTGTGTGTGTGTGTGTGTGTGTGTGTGTGTGTAAAAATATAAGCTTGTCAGCAATAGGTTGAGAGGTTCCTGCCATCCTCGAAATTGCAATGGAGAAGGAAAAAAATATATTAATCAAATTGCATAGCTCGAGAAGGCAAGAAGACAAAATCCCAATGTCCCCCCAAAAGTCTAACCATCTACGTATTACAAAAAATGGTGTGAACAGTAACTTACACAATTTATAAGCTATAATATTACATTATTACTGAGGTGAGCGATGAATGCCATATATTTAGACATATATGTGATGTAAGGCGTGTGTTTCGTAAAAGTATAGTTTAATTCCATGTCCTCAGGTGTGGTCAAGTTTAGATACAGTTAACCCTAATGTCTTATCACCTTGGGTTTATACAACATTTAGGGGGAGTCAAGCCCAAGGTAAAATACCGGATCAAGTGAGGAAAAGAGAGATAAAAAGAGGTTTTGAATGGTATATAAATGAGTAAAGAGTTCCAAGGGATGGATGAAGTTTCTGTATAACTATTAGCTAACCTAACTCAACAGGTAGCATGCACATAACTAAATAAAAACATACCATAGCTGGCCGTGGGTCTGTGGTTTCACCTAAAACATCCCAAGAAACAATATCCCACCTCAAAGTGCATCAGGTAATGCAAAAATATAACCCTGAATTCTCTAGAGCATATTCTGGTGAAGATGTAAACTAATACCATTTCACCTTCTATATGAACCACTTCCCGTCACGCATTTATACCTACAGTGTAATACTAGAAGTTATCATCAATATTCTTTTGCAAATGTTGCATGTTAACGTGTATGGAAACAAGGGTACGGAGAAGGGTGAGGGTTGGATAATATTCTAGTCTTATAATTAAATCGAGAAACATGTGAATCTTATCTTAGAAGGGGACATGTTGATGGAGTGAGGTTTATTGTACTTCTTCACTTTCTTATGTTCTTACAACACAAATTTTGAAGATTTTTCCCATTTTAATAGGGATACTGGCATTATTTTCCTTGTATCTGAACGGCATCACTAAACAATGCAATACTCGGAAGGTTTCTATTTATTAAGTTTGGTTACTACAAACAGTCTTTATAACTTTACATCACAAAAATCGAGCTCAAAACATAAGCAGGATCTTCGTAATCCAGCATCATACTGCCTCGCATAAACACGGGGTAAACAGAAGGTCACAGGTCACACCACGGCAGTCGCGACGTACCGCTGTTATTATATCAATTCTAGGATGAAGCACAGACCCTGACCATCTATTGAAGTGAGTGACATGTATTTTTAAATGCCTTATGCTTCATGTGCACCTGTTTTCTGCCCTAGTATTGTGGTGTGAGTGTTGTGTAGTGATGGCCTGCTTGTGCAATGTTAGGTGGCAGGGACGTTCTAAGTATCACGTATAACATTACTACACTTATTTGACGTATGCACAAACTTGACACATGGTATTACGACACCCATGCAGACTGTCATGGGGAAGATTAAGACTCTGACATAACAAATAGATTTCTCATTAATTGAAACGCAAAGATATATGATCGAAAACATATATAATTAATCTACGAAACATGATCAGTTCTTAATGTGAATCTTAACTCATGTCTTACGTAGTGTTTATTTAGCTAGTATTATGATATATACGTGAAGGAATGACACATAGGCATCAGCAAGTGAAGTAAGCTATATAGTGTTTCGTATGGTAGTATGTGGATGACAGTTAATGACACTTCCTCTACGTTTTGTCATGCATGCGAGTCCCCTTTCCCAGTAGTTGTATTGTGTAACCCAGTAAACCCTCACAGTCCTAGCCAGCACAAAACAGTGAGTAGGCATTAGTTAAGGTTATCTGTGTGTTATAAAGGTTTTTGTAGTCATGTAGGTGAATTCCTACCATAGTGAACTTAGCTACATCATCTTATCTGAAATTAAGAATGTGTCCAAGTTAATTAATTATAAGATGTAAGACTGAAAGGTATGCTAATAAGTGTAATGATTAGCAGATCTAGAATATAATACTCACAGTAGTATTACTTTGTTAGATGTCATTTAATTGGAGTTTCTTGAATTGTCAGAGGTGAGATGAGGCAAGACATTATCCTTGTGAAGTTTTGGTGATCAGTTATTAAGAAAATGTAAAGAAGTGACTGAATTGTGATAAGGTAGAGTAGTTTTGCATTTTGTTTCTTGTTAGTTGAGAATTCTTTGAGTAGATTAGTTAGTTATTAAAAAAATTTAAAGAAAAGTGAATTGAATTATGATAAAGCCGTGACTTTGCTTCTTATTTCTTTGCATTTGAGAATTATATACAAGAGAGAAAAAGAGTAGTCGTAGAATAGCTGTATATACACACATATTTTTATTTGAATAGTAATGTATTGGATCCTTACCATACTGCAGCAGTCACTCCTTACTCTGACAGGGAAGGAAAGTGTGCTCCTCCCCTGGCACCACATTCATAGTCCATTCACAGGTGTTAGCTATTTAAAGGGAGTCACGAGCAGACTGTATTCCCTTTACAGTTTTGATTACTCCACAGTTTGGTATTTTGTAGTGGCAAAGATGTGTGTCTGTGTGTGTGTGTGTGTGTGTGTGTCTGTGTGTGTGTGTGTGTGTGTGTGTGTGTGTGTGTTACTACATAATTATATTTTTACAAGATTTATTTAAGCTCATTGTGTCGCGTCTTTTGAAACTATTTTCTCGTATATTTCTTTATAAAACTGTGAATGGTTTTGGTTCACACGACTTCTTTCGCTAATATATTTCTGTCACCTTGTCTAGAAAGCTCAATTTCCTCACATTTTTCTTTAATATTTCTTTTGTATATTTTTATTTATTTATTTATTTATTCATTTATTTATTTATTTATTCATGTATCCTTCAAAATGACAGTTTAGAAAGATGTTAGAAGGTTATTAAATGGCATTAGATTATGTTTAGAAATACCCTTGACCAATACATGTGGATGGAGAATTTTCAATCGTTTTAATCGTCTTGAATTATCCTTATTTTGATTTTCAACGTTATCGCTTTCATATTATGGTTGAGAGACATATACTATGCCCTTTTACTGTAATATAAAGGCACTCATTATAGTTTTGGAGGCACGGAGCGACTGCACAATTTTCATTTTCCACTTTGAACTCCTTGATGTTGGCTCAGAGTCACGTATACAGACTGAAACAGCGATAGCATAAAATCATTCTCCACATGTTCAAAATTAGGTGTTGCATTCATTCTGCAAGTGTTGATGTGTGAAGTATGTGGCTGCTGGTGTTGGGTGGAGGTAAAATGAGGTGAAGGTGAATCAGCCAGAGAGAGAGAAGAAAAAAAAAAAAGATAAGAGATGGAGGGGAGGGATAATTAACATGATTACTGTGCACTGGGAAAAGTATGCAACTGTGTAATTACCTTCTTACATGGACATACCATTCTTACACACACCTGGTAGCTGAGGAGTGGTGTTTCAAGGCCATCACAGCTGTTTAGATATGCACGTGTATATTCATGTATGTATTTATGCATATATATATATACACACAAGGCTTTATGGTGGGGGCTACAAGAACTACTGTTGTACTTCCTGTGAATTGTAAAAGGCAACAAAAAGGAACGAAGCAAGAGGTCTGGGATGCCGGGAGAAAGGGAGGGGAGAGTAAAGTCTCCCTGAACCCTAAATGCCTTGTCTTGGCTACCCCCTTTTAATGGGGATATAAGGCAGGTATATAGATTAATGTATGTATAAAATATCAGCTGCTACATACTTGAAGGGACTACCTGCTCAAAAATAGTATAGTCTAGAGTATTTTGTAGGTAGTTAAGAGTGTATAAGTGCCATGATGTTACTGTAAGAGTACACAAATTAAAGGTTTTCTTGTGTTAATGACAGCAAGAAATTCTAACCTTAACCACACTTCACTAAGCTAAATGGAGCACCTAGGAGTGTGTGAAGCTGACATACTCTTAACGCAGTGACACATCCACCTCTCCACCTCGTATTGGATGTTGAAATGAAGCGATAATAATGCAGATTATTTGAGGTTAATCTAATGTCCTTTATCATGGGTGAAAAAAGTGTTGATAAGGCAATAGGCCTTTTTTTTCTCTCTCTCTCTCTCTCTCTCTCTCTCTCTCTCTCTCTCTCTCTCTCTCTCTCTCTCTCTCTCTCTCTCTCTCTCTCTCTCTCTCTCTCTCCAAAATAATAGTGATCGACTTGTAATACATATATGAGATAGTGAGCCATACCTAGCAAGTGTTAGATATAAATGAAAGATTATATACTGTAGCAGCACCTAGAAAATGGTACCAGAAAACAACCTTAAATATGAAGCATGATTGTTGCCATCCATTCCTCACTTTACAGACACTAGCGCACATCTCAGGGCAAATGAGAGTTAGTTTCTATCACTTAAATCACCAAAATTGTGTTGTATAACAGAAAACCATTGACATATGTTCAGACTACCAGCTTGGTCCCTTCTAAGATGCTTATAGCTTCTTACAGTGAGAGAATGGTCCCTTGTATGATGATATCTTTCATTCTGCAGCTGTGCTAAGCTTTAAGAAGGGTGGAACAGGGAGTCTGTTAAATACACAAAACTCCATTGCTAGACTATACTTTTATAGAAAGGGAAAAGATGTAAGAACTGAAAAAAAATATATGAAAAGAATATCATCACATTATAAGCACATTTCATTAGAATCATTAAGATACATCGGAAAATTATTCTTTGTGAAGGGGAAAAAGGAAGGAAAGGAAGGAAATGTTAAGAAATGTGTATAAACTTGAAAAGAAAGGGAAAGGAAGTTAGTATACAAAGGCAAAAGAGAGTGATGTAAGTATGTACGTATGTACGTATATAGGAAAATGCAAAGCAGAGTGATGATTGACAGGTGGTACCAAAATAGAACAGAGCAAACAAAACACAAGCGTTCATAGATGTTGACATTGGTACAGGGAAGAGGAGTGTGCCCGTAGTATGTTATATTTAGCAAAGGGGAAGTAAATGGGATCAAAACTATTAACAGTTCAAGTATGAGGGAGGATGAGCTCAGAGAAGTATGAAAAAATAAACCCATTAGTGAATTGAATATAAGGTATGCAGTTATAATTAAACTACGGATATGGAAAAAATGATAACTGCCATTGGTGACAGGAAGGGTGAGGAGGAAGGAGAAACATCAGTAGGAAGTGGAGGCAAAGGGTGTGGATATGTGGAGTGGTGGGTAGTGTGAAGGGAGGGGTGACTGGCCACTTGTGAAACCCCCATCATGGTAATTTCATATATTGATTGAGCCCGCTAGGTTAAGGTAAAAAGAGAGATATGAAGCAGGTGTTAGCAGCAGTAGTGGTGGTGGTGGTTGTGATAGTGCGCCTTTGCTACTACTACTACTACTATTCCTCGTACTATCACCACCACTACCCTTATAGCCTCCCTTCCCTCCCACTCCAGCCCGTCACTCTCACTCCCTCTTTTTAACGTCAGTCTCACAGGTGTTAGACCACTGCACGCCACCACACCGCAAGTACCGCCGCCACAGCCACACATTCCGCCACTTCACACCATACTTGCTCCCCCAAAGTTGTGCAAATGATGAAAGTGGATAGAGCATAAACCTCCGCGTAACATGAGCGGATACGTTTGACGGAGGCGTTTCGCGGCTTTCTTCGCACCTCGCCACGGCCCGCAAGCTTTATTTACCACCAGTGATGAGCGGCAAAGACTGAAGTGTGATTGTAGTGTATTACAGCATCAAATATCCTACACAAGCACTGCATTATGATATACGACATCCTGTGATACGTGCTTCTCTCACATCGCCACAGCCTGCAGGAAACATTTATATTTATGTGCTGCACTGCTCACTGTATATTTCCTGCTTGTCACGAAGTGCTACACCCCGCAAAACGCATTCATAGTAGCACTAGTAGCTGTGTCAAGCCATCCGTTATACCAGTGCTACAATCCCTCCCCGCAGCCCTGCTTGTGTGGCCAATCGTAATCATTTGTATTAATCCCATTGACAACGCTTGATCAGGGAGAGACGGTCTGCCACTCACTCATGATCAGACACACACCGCTTGGATGTCTCCTCTCCGCGCCAAGCTCCCCGTCCTCTCTCTTCCTGGAATATATAAGTGATTAAGTAAGGAGACATTGTACTCGTCGCAGGCATCGTCATTCTTCACGGCTACTTCCACTCGTCTTCACTACAGCCATAATGTATCGCCATAGCGTGACTCTGGCCGGCTCCGGTTACCTTAAAGAGTTCAAACGAAAGGTAAGTAACAGAAGTGGTGGTCTGCAGTGCGATATAGTATATAATACGATTTATTTTTGTGATAGATTTATGTTTGACTATTTTCACAACTACCTAATATTGTTTTTATTTACTTCCTGTTGATTATTTTCTCTCGTATCACGTATTTACATTTATTTGTGTTAGATTGCTATTGATTTATACTACATTAATTCATGCCCTTATCTTTCCCATTGAATTACTCAATCGCGTTAGTCTTTTATTATTTGTCATTTCGTTGACGTAATAAAGGATAAATATTTTGATTCTCTC